>PVLC010010110.1:0-51656 GCA_004027655.1 Graphiurus murinus
AAAAACAAAAAGCCCAGGATAGCCAAAGTAGTTCTTAGCAATAAAAATCATGCAGGAGGCATCACAATACCTGACTTTAAACTCTACTACAAAGCCACAGTAATAAAAACAGCATGGTATTGGCACAAAAATAGATACATAGACCAATGGAGCAGAATAGAAGACTCAGAAACAGACCCACAGACTTACAGTCAACTGACTTTTGACAAAGGAGCCAAAAATATACACTGGAAAAAGGATAGCCTCCTTAACAAATGGTGTTGGCAAAACTGGTTAACCATATGCAGGAAACTGGAAATAAACCCCACTTTCTCACCCTGCACAAGAGTCAACTCAAGGTGGATCAAGGACCTGGAAGTCAGACCAGAGACCTTGCAGATACTTGAAGAGGGCATAGGACCAACACTTGAACACATAGGCACAGGTAAAAACTTTCTGAAATACTTTTATAAAGAAACTGTAGTCCTGTTCTGTACCACTTTGCCATAGGTAACAACTTTGGACTGATTTATTTTCAATAAATAATGCTCTTATATTTCTAATTCCTGCATTTTCAGCTTGGGACATTAAAATTTGACTTTAGATATTTTTCACTGACTACTTACCCCCATGCCTTTATTATCCTATTGTGTCTTCATTTTGACACAACATATTTGGTATAAACTAATCTTGGGATATCCCTTCACCATTATTCTTTTGCTCTTGTTTTTGTACTGCACTGTCTTGTACATTCTGAGTCATATGACCAAATATGTTGAGGTCTACTCCTTAGATTTGATGAAATTTCCTTTAAAAATAAAGATGCATAGAACATAATATTTTAGAAATCTTATATATATGAAAATGTCTTTAATTAAAGAGATTTTACTTGATACTTTGGCTGGCTATATAATTCAAATTTTCAAATCATTTTCTCTTAAAACTCCATGATCTTCTGCTGTTGAGAATACTCTATAACCTTTTTATTGAACCATCTTCCTTCTTATGTGTGGTTGAAATTTAGCATGAGTTCTGATGGGGATTTGTTTTCTATCACTGTTTGAGAGTCTTGGTTGACCCTTTCATTTCATTCACTGTATTTTTACTTTAACTTGATTTTCCAGTGTGCTATTAGATTTTCCATTTCTGCTATGTGGTTTTGTCTTGTTTTTCTAAATTTCAGTAACTTTTTTTGTCTTCTTTTCTTAGTGTTCCTTTTAAATTTCATAGATGTAATAGTTTTTTCTCTTTGAGAATAAAAATAATAATTTAATCGAACTACTTATCATATAGAGATTCTCACTGTCCTAACTGGCTTTTATGTTTCTTACTTGAATTAGTCTTTTTATTTTCTGTTAAAGACTTTCTTCACATGTCTGAAGCTCTATTTATTTCTTTCCTTGTTTCTTTTTTTTTTTTTTTGTGGTAATGAGGATTGAATCCAGGGACTGTCTACCTCCGAACTACGCCTCCAGCCCTATTGTATTTTTCATTTTGAAAGAGGGTTTCACTAAGTTGTGGAGGGCCTTACTAAGTAACTGAGGCTGGCCTCAAACCTGTGATCCTCCTGTCTCAGCCTCCCAAGTACTGAGATTACAGGTATGTGCTAACATGTCCCACTGAAGTTCTATTTCTGTGGATAACAGGGTAGAGTACTAAACTGCTGGTATAGCAGGCAGGCAGGCAGGGTGTGAACATGTTTGTCACTAATGACAATGATCTAGCTAAACCCATATCTTCAAAGAACTAATGTCAGTATCTCCTTATCACTTCTCTCAGGCTAGTAAGAGTGTTTTGGTTAAACTCCTCTAGTCCTTCCTGGAAGATAAAATCTAATTGTCATTGATTGAGAAGCAATTAGAGAGAGAAGAGGTATCTCAATACTCAGTATCAACTCTAAAATAATCCCAATATTTTAAACATGCTACTGCCATCTTAATTATAGCTTTGATTTGTCAATTCATAGATCTTTTATTTTATAGAGACTAAATATATAATATTCTATATATGGGAGTATCTTTGGTATCTGGACATGTGAATTATAGAGAGGATCTGAAGAGCCTACTGCCTCTTAAATAGACCTTCTACATATCCTATTTTTATTTCCAACTTTATCTCTTCACCAGGTTTGAAGAGTTGAGTATCCTTATCTCTATCATGGGGTTATCATTAACTATTTGACTTTCTACACTCTGTCATCTACTTCTTTCCCTATTATCTTTATGCTTTGGGAGTATTATATTTTCTAAACATTCCTTTCTTATAATATCATTCTTCAGAGGAATCTACCTTTCTATTCCAATGTTCCATTAGCAAGTTAGCTTCAGATCAGTATTTTTTTTAATATAAGCTTTCAGTTCTGCATTTATCACTTTGCAAGATAACATATCTAGAAAATTTGCCTTTGTTGTCTCTCATTGTTTAAGTATTGGTCAGTTTCACAAAGCCTGTTGTGACATTCTCTTTTTTTCCCGAAATTCTTAGAATTCACTTTGTCTTTTTTTTTTTTAATATACAGTGTCCAGATAGATATTTTATACCAAATACATGAACATATTTAAAATCCTGAGTCATGTTTACAAACAACTTGGAGGAACATATAAAGAAATTCTGTTTTGTTTAGTTTGTGAAATGCATTTTGAAGGAAGGTGTCTGTGTGGACAAGAGCAATTTCAAAAAGGCAAATTGTTTATAGATATAAAAACTGGAAAAAAAAACGGAATATAGTGTGACTCCCTAAGAAGCCTAATAATATCTAATTATACTCAATGTGAATCTTCTTACCAGAAAACAAGCCTATAATATCTCCTTTACTAAGTTTATTCTGATTTTGTTGCCATAAATTCAAATAGCATTTCAAAATTTAAAGTAAGAAAAAAACCATATAGTATATTCTTACATACACTTCAGCCCAAATATTCTAATATTCTAGGTTATAAGAAGTTTGATTTTAGTCTTTAGTTTTCACGAGTATTGTAAAATCATTAGACATGTTGTGAATTCCTACTGTTTTTACAACATTGTCCTTCCTATAATGGAGACCCCACAGTGAGCACAGTTCAGTTGTTATCTTTACTTTTTGTGTTGTTTAGTACAAGAGAATAAGACAAAGTAACAAATAACTATAAAATAAGGCAGAATATAATTAATGTCCCAAGGGAGCTACAAAGTATGTACTCTGAGATAATGAAGAAATAACTTTCATTTCTGAGAGTCACACAAAGCCATAAAAGTATAGTTGAATTGTATGTGCTAAAGAGAGTGAAAAGATCTATGTAGCTAAAAAAGGGGTTATAGATTCAGGGAAAGGGAACACATGGATTCTGAAAAGGATCAAGCAAATGGATTTTTAAACTGTTTCCAGTAGGTCAAAGATACTGTACTCTGCAGCAGAGAAATTATGTGAAAAGGCAACAAATTTTAATATAAGTCTAAGAATCCAATGCAAGGATTTACATCCAAGATGAGTTAACACTATTAGCAGTCATTCTAGCTTAAGGCCTCAGCAAATCAACATTTACACTCAGGTATGAATTCCTCTTGAGGTAAACATTTGTTTCCTTCAGGGCATATGAAAACTAAATTAAATGGACCAACTCTACTGCCTGATGTTGCAGGGATATGTGATGTCTGAAGGGTATGTGTGAAGGATGGGATCAAGGGCAAGATAATAATAGCTGAAATAGGTAACTTTTCTAGTTTTCAACAACGTAGATTCTCTACATTTCTTTTTTTGTTTGTTTGTTTGTGTGCAATATATTTATTCAACTAATATTTACTGTTTGTCTGCTCTGTCCCAGGGTTAGTGGTAATAACTAGTGTAATAGTATAATTGTTTCCCTCATCCAGTGGGAAGCAGATGTTATTTAGGACCACATCATGCCACGGTATCTAATTTTCTGGAGACTCATCCCTATCTAATACTTCATTTTAAACACACCAGTGTCTTCAGAATACAAATTTCTGGGGAAAATGTAATAATAAATATGAACTGTCCTACATACTTGAGCAAAGCACTTTTAAGAAATGCGGTTTGCCTTAATCCAAGGGAAGAGTTGGAAGTTTGATGCCTTTGAGAGAGTGTGCGTTAGTTTTATATGAGGCTTTCTTGCTGGCAAAAAATAATTCTCTGATGGCAGAACTTAAAATTTCTTTTTGGTGTTTTTCTACTTCTGCATCTCAAAACCTACACCTTGTCAAGATTCTTGTAAAATATCCTATAGACTGACAAAGGAAAAAAAAAAAAAAAAAAGCTTTTGTAGGAAATCTTCTTTAAGCAGTCTTAGTGTCAGAGCCAAGATTTTGATATAAAGTATATTGTTGTTGTTTTTTAAGGTGACTTTTAGAAATAATGGTTTCTTGATGATGATAGGATCCCTTACTGAACTGTAAACTTTTGAGCATATGATTGGTACATAAATATCTCCCTTGCCATCTTTTAAGTAATAATTAAATTTATAATGAAATGTAAGTCCTATGCCAAGTCATAGTCTCACTTGTAAGCTTGCGAGTCTCTTGCTTTATAACAAAACTGCATATGATAGAGAAATTTCAGTATTCATTGTTAATTAACACATCAGGATTCTCTTTTTTTTTTTTTTGTGGTACTGGAGATTGAACTCAGGGGCATTCTACCTCCGAGCTATACCCCCAGCCCTATTTTTTATTCTTTATTTTGAAACCGGGTCTCACTAAGTTGCGGAGTGTCTCACTAGGTAGCTGAGGCTGGCCGCGAACCCGGATCCTCTGGTCTCAGCCTCCCAAATGCTGGGATTACAAGTGTGCGCCACCACGCCTGGCTCCATCAGGATTCTCTTTAAAGATAACTCTTCAAATTTGAAACTTTCCTACCCTGTCCCAATACTGTGATACTCTGAGATGCAACTATGTGTGTGTGTGTGTGTGTGTGTGTGTGTGTATCTGAGAGAGAGAGAGAGAGAGAGAGAGAGAGAGAGAGAGAGAGAGAGAGAGAGCCGCTTCCATGATTCTATGGGTCTCTTATTTATTCGAAGTCCCTTTTTGTGTCTTATTTTCTCTCTAGCTTCCACATATGAGAGAAAACATACACTGAGATTACACCTAACTCCCATTTACAATGCTATTTATTAAGAATACAAACAATAATAAATGCTTGAGACAATGTGGGAAATTATTAGCTTTATATGCTCTGTGTATTGGCACAACCTCTATGGAGATCAGTGTGGAGGTTCCTAAAAAGACCAGGAGTAGAGCCACTATATGACTCAGCTATACTACTCCTTGTTATATTTAAAAAAAATAAAGTCATAATATTAGCGATAAGTGGATATCCATGTTTATAGCAGCACAACTTACAATAGTCAAACTGTGGAACCAATCTGAGTTTCTGTCAACAGAGGGATTGATAAATAAAATGTGGTATATTCACACAATGGAATATACTTACTGTGGAAATTTTACTTAGCCACAGAGAAGAACAAAATATGTCGAATTTTCAGGAAACTAGATGGAGCTAGAAAATATTATGCTAAGTGAGATCAGCTAGTTTCAGAAATATATTTTTATTTAGTTTACAGGAGACTATGCAATAGTAAGCACATTTCTAATGCACTGATTAAAGAAAATGGGTACAAGTACCACTTAAGTAGATTATGGGAAAATAATTAAGACTTACATTTATGAAAGTATTTAGTCATTTATCAGAAATCAGACATGTCATAGCGTTATAATGGTTGTTTGCTATTTCCTTGGAGTCTATGTTGGAGAAAAATGTTGGACCTCAGGTATAAATTTGAATCTATTGTGCAATGTGAATTCTAAAACTATCTTTCTTTGAAAGAGAATTCCTTCTGAGATGATTAAATATGAATGAATCTTTAGTTATCACATTTTCAGGCTATTTTAGGTGTCAGGGGAGAAGGAAATATTTGACAACTTAGTTCAATTTTCTATGAATAAAAATAATGTCCAAATGAAGCATTTGCATTTCAACATTGTCAGAGTATGTCATAGCATGACCTTCTCTTAGAATAACACATGTAAACAAACTTCCCTGCTATTCTGATGCAGCACAATAGTAGTTGAATTGATTAATCAGGTGCTGATTCCAAAGCTCTTCTATCTTTGTAGCAAAAATGTAAAATATTGATTCTTATCACACAGCCTTGATTTGGTGATTTAAATCTAAAAGTGATTGTTTTCTGAAATTTGCATTTGCTGTATGAAAATTATGGGAAAATGAAACAACAATGTATTATTGCATTTTTCTATATCAGAAAGATGAATCTTTTTAAGGAAAGGGGTTTCTTATATCAGAATTTATCTTTCTAATGTTTTTCCATTGTTAAAAGCCAATACACAGTGGAATGACATTGAATAATCAAGGAAATATATCACAAACCATTTAATGCTTTGAATTTAGTGATTTGTAATATATTTTATTTCTAGTTTAAGCATAGAGATAAACTGCGATAGTATGTTAGTGAAAAAGCTACAGATTCATTTACTTCTAAATAGTATCTGTTTATATTATGATGAAATCATGTTTTTTTGTATTTAATGCAGTTCTGAAAGAGAACAATAGCTTCAGCATTTTGTATTATTATTATCGTCAGGATGATAAAAATACATAAACGATGCTTTGCTGTATTTTCAAAGAGAAATAATTTTCCTTTCTTTCCTTTACTATTTTTGTTTCTTGTTTTATATACTTTTATTGGTGAATTGTAATTATACACCATAGTGAAATTCAAAGAGATTCCTCTGTACATGCACACAGCACTTATGTTTTATTCCTTCCTCTTTTTTTTGAAGATGTGGATTTAGAGAATAGTTGAATGAGGGAAAACCCTGAATGACTATTTACCTTTGATTTAGAATTATTTCCTTTTCCTAGATAGTACTCAATTTTGAGGGATTTTGGAATCCTTCAATTTTCTCACTTTATATAGTTGGCATTCAGCAAATCTTACTTGAGAAATAGAGAAAGGTATTCAGTATCTTTCAGAAAATAAGAATGACTTTTATTTCAAGAAAAATAATCTCATTGCCCACTGCTCATTTGTTTTAGTGGCATACTATATGATGGTCTGGTTTATATCAGGTAGGTGTGGACCTTGGTCTAAGTCACCAGAATGCTGTAAGTTCTCTAAAGTCCACTGTGATGAGCTCTCAATATTGAAAATAACCAATACATTTCCAAGATGACCCATCAATAGTTACGTGTAATTTAATCTAAAATTTTCTTCTTTTTTTGTTTTGTTTCTTTTTAGTATCTTAATAAAACTCATTTGGAGTTTCAACCAGTTTGAGAAAGTCAAATGCTAAAAAGATAATTAACTCTTGGTTGAAAACCTATAGCTATTCTCCTATATTCTGTGGCATTTAATATATCATTGAGTTGAAATTATTATACACTCTCTTCTTATGTTCTGAAGACTACATGGTGTTTTATTTAAAACTACTTTCACAAAGTTAATAGACTTTCCTAACCATTGCCCTTTACCCATTTATAAATCATATATATTTAAACTAATAGGTCATTGTTAGAAGCTACTAAACTCTAACTTTTTCTGTTATTGATACTTTGGCAATCTAGGGCATCTGCAGCCACCTCACTAAAATGATTACCATTGGCAATTTTCTCGCTATATGTGTAAAATTTTTCTAAATTTCTCTCAGCAGGAATGGAGTTACCTCTGAGAATTGATATTTTAGACCTGAGGGAATGTTTCACAAATTTCACTTGAAAACAGATACCCACTGCCAAGGTAAAAATAGTTTGCTGTAGGGAATATTGTGAAATTTTCAGAATCTTTCTGTTGAGTTCTCTTTGTGCAAAAATTTGCATCTATCCCAATAAAAGTGAGATTCTTTCACTACTGAAATTCTATTTTTATTAACATCTACAGGAAATTATATAAATTCCTAGAATTTTGCTGTACCCCTAATTAACTCTTTGTTGTCTATTATTTTTAAAATCTAATTCTCTCCAGAGTTAGTGTAATTTGATTACTCCTTTCTTATCTCTTCTTTTTTAATTTCCTTGCATTATTAATTTTCCATTCCAAAAGAACTCCTGTGTATACCAGGTATGCATTTTTATGTACCTTTTACTTGATTTGTATTTAGTATAAATACCTAACTTTATGTAATTATAGAAATAAACACTGGATCATCTTGCCTATTATTTTACCATCTCTAGATTTTTAATTCAAGAGATGACTTACATAAATATTGTCAAGTGAACTATGTGCTTATTTCAGTGCTTATTTCAAGTAGGGTTTTCAGCCTGTAATAATCCTGTATGTGGCACTCACTTGATTCTTATGGTGTCAAATATTCTGTGTCCACTGAAGCCATAATTGGTACTCTCCATATTTTCTAGCAACTTCAAGTACCAGGCGTAACTTAGCAACTGTTAATATTTAACAAAACTTAATATACTTCAAAAACCACTCTGGTACCATATTACTGAAAAACAGACCTTTAGTAGTTTCCACTCCACTAACCATCATCAAATAGAACCATTATTCAGCAGAGAACGGCATGCTGAAAATAGATTCAAGTTGCAACTCTTACATAAACAGAATAGCCTCATTCCATATATCTAATCGCTGAACATAGATCAACTAGTCATGAAGAATCTATTAGATGATATATTTCTCCTTCAGTAAAGTGGGATCTTCTGGTCAAAATGAACCATTATTCCAACACATTTCATGTTCATTGAAAACAGATTTATAACATATAAAGGGTCCTTTATTAAATAGGTTTTCAGTTCACTACAAAACAGATTTACAGTTCAGGAACCACCCCTTGCCTCACATGTTTTCAGCTCACTGAAATGGATTTACTACTCAGAAACAACCATTATCTACCATGTTTCCAGTTCACTGGAAACAGATTTACAACTCATACATAGCCCATCATCTAACATAGTTCCAGCTCACTGAATATTGATTTAGAATTCATAAACAGCCCATTATCTGACAAATTTTCAACTCACTGAACAGATTTGCAAATCATAAACAACCTATTATCTACTATATTTCCAGCTCACTGAAAGTAGATTTACAGTGTATAAACAACCCATTATCTCACATGTTCCAGTTCACTGAAGATTGATACAGAACTCACAGGGAACCCCAAGAAGTCAAGGTTCCATGTTAGACTGGAAGTAATAAATTAATTAATTAAAAACAAACTGTACTGCATAATAATATTTCACTTTAACATACTATTTTCTATCAGTAGGGATAATCGATAGGGATATAGAGATTTAATACTTATTTTTAACTTCACATTATGTATGTATATATGTACATATATCATAAAAGGATAACTCTATACTTTTGTGTTTTCTAACATTTTTAATATCAGAAATTAATATATAAAATATTATTAAATTATTATTCATTTGATTTATATTGTACATTTTATACGTTGCATATTTATAATCTTACTTCCAAAATATTTTAAAATTCTTACTCTATTGTAGCTTGTAGAGCATTTAGAACACATTTATTTTCTTGGATTGTTAACGACTTCCACTAAAAATTCTATAAACATAAATAATATGAACAAATAACAGATAAACTTTCTCTTGGATATAATAAGTTTTACATGAAAATGTTTATTGGCAGTTTATTATATTTATGTTGTCAATGTGAAAGGCCATAATTTTACTTCATTTCCTTTGAGTTTATCATTACTATTTTATTAACTATTAATAAATCAAATTATTTAGCCATAGTGAAAATTTTTCATTTAAAATACTGTGAATTTCAATTTCAAATAGTCAATATTGTGTAAGTTTAAGATATTAAAATTGTGAATGTATTATGTTACTTCTATAACTTTTTATTTGGGAAATTTTAAAAGAACCACAAAAATGAAAAGTACCATTAACCTTTTAGGCCTATTCATCCATTTCAACTACCATTAACATCTGTCAATTTTGCCTCATCTTTTCAAATTCCACCCCACATACTGTTCCAGACTACTTATCATTTCATAAGGAATATTACAACATGTACTGGTAAAAGATAAAACTCTTGTTTTTCACATGATCACAATAATATCACGTACAAATTAAAGTCATCCCTAAATAAATATCATTTAATTACCATATTGATGATTTCATATATGTATTTTTATATTTTTTAACCTCAGTCAGGAGCTAGACATTATACACATACAATAAGTAATATCTACCTATGTATATATCCATCTGTCTCATTTCCTCTTCTCCCTATTTCTAATACTATCTTGTAGTTCATCTATCTATGTTACTTAGGTGGAAGAGTTATTCAACGCATTACCTAAAATGTTATGTTTGGATTTTTGTTTATTTTCTTGTGGCACTAGAGCTCAAACCCAGGGACTTACACATGCCAAGCAAGCACTCTACCACTGAGCTACATCTCCAGTCAGAGTTGTGGGATTTTTCAAGGCAGGAGTAGTTAACACCTTCCTGTTCTCATATATTAATGGTCTTACTTTTCATGACTCTCATTCCTACTAAAGATCCAAGTCTTATTTGATGTCCTCGATGAAAAATATAACACTTAGTAAGGAGTAGCCCTCAAAAAATATTAATGAGTTAATAAATGTACAAAGTTAGGTAGATAATAGCAAATTTTCATAAGTTTTAAAGTTTCATACATTTTACCACGGCCGTATGATATAAATTTATGAGAAAATTTGTGAGTTTCTGGGCCTCTCTTTCCCTTTCCTCATCAAGATTTATGATTTGAAGATGTTGCTAGTAGCTTTTTACTGACAAACAAAACAAAATACACCCAATTCACTTTATTTTTCATCCATTACTCCCTATAATTATTAAGAATTATTGAAAATAGCCTAAAAGTGAAATTAGTAAGCTTCTTCCTCTTTTTTCTTTTTCTTTTGCACAGGGCATTCTACACCCAAGCTACAACCCCATTCCTTTTTATTTTTTTTTTATTTTAAAACAGGGCCGAAGTTGCTGAAGGTCTGTCAAAGTTGCTGAGGCTGGCCTTCAATTTGCAATCTTCCTATCTCATCCTCCCAAGTACTAGGATTATAGGTATGTGCCAGCATGCCTTGCTAGTAAATTTCTCTTTTGAATGTATCAGACAAATCATCCAAGGAGACATACAGAAACACACATACACATCTAACAAAAGCTGAAAAACCAGAAATAGTCCACAAAATTAAAATACTAGTTAAAAACAATAGCTTTTTCCCCCTTCCTTCCTTCCTTCCTTCCTTCCTTCCTTCCTTCCTTCCTTCCTTCCTTCCTTCCTTCCTTCCTTCCTTCCTTCCTCATACTTTTATTGGTCCATTATAGTGTCACATCATAATGTAAATCATAGTGTTAGTGACATACATGCATGCAGCACTTGTAGGCTTTTCCTTGACTCCCTCCTACTCCCCCTCCTTTCCCATACATGATGTTGAGATCCACATTGGTAGTCTCACACATGTGCATAATTCCAGTGGAAGTGTTTCCTTCATTAATTCTGCCTCCCTCCCCTAGAGTAAATGAATTAGGGAGCCAGAAAGTGTCTTTTCTTGTAAGAATGTAATAATGAGATAAAGATTAAAATAATTGCATTTTTTGTTTGTTTTTAGGAAAATTTCACAATGTCCTTGCCAAAGAATATTTTTTCTTCCCTCATGTTTTTTTTTTTTTCTGGAAAAACCAGTTTTATTTTTAAAAAAAAAAATGTGCATTGTGATCTTTTCAATCGTTTTCTAAAAATTGTAAAGTCAGTATTCTGAAAGAGTGACAAAATGATGTACAATCACAATTTTGTTAGAATTAGTATGACTCTTTAAAATAAAACAAAAATGTCAAGTTTCTACTTCTCGGGTTATAGTGTATTGTCACAAAATATGCCAAGGTGTTTTTACATTACAGAATCCGTTGGCAGATTTCCATTTTTAACAGTCGGCCTGGGCTTTCTATGACAGTGACAGAACAATTCTAAAATCACCAAGGAGCACGTGAAATGAAAAGTGTGGTTAATTCTATATTAGTGCACTGACATAGATGACTCATTCCTGGAATCATTGCAATATGGCATTCATTGAGTTCTTCATATACCAAGTGAAAGACACAAAACCACTTAAACTTGTCCTGTTCCCTTTTGGAATTAAACTTGGAAAAAAATGTATACCTTGTCTATTATTTTAGTTAAGAAGTCTGAAGAACTTTTTAAGAGTCAAATAACTCTTTGGACTCTGATGAAATAGCGCTAAATAAACCCCTGGGAGTGAGTGATGTAGAGGGTTCCCCTCTCAATTTAATGGAAGTGGTTTCCACTTCCTTAAAGATGTTCATGAGTAACTGAAATTATAGTCACACCAACATGCCAGAATAATTTTCTGAGCTAATGGGACCTGAGATGTGGGCAGGGAGAACAGGAACAGGAACTCACAGTATGGGAGGCTAATGATAGAGTGTGAGATGAGCTATAAGGAGAAGTAGTGAACACTGCAAGGATTCTTCTCCATCCAAAATCAGACTGGACTTTAAAAATAAGTTGGACTATGGAGGTTGAAATCAATCAATCAAATGCTCTCTTTCTCTTCACATTTATTAATAATGAAGGTACCTGGAAAAGTTAGATAACATGGCTTTAGGGTTTTTCTCCTGCTCTTTCAAGCATGATATTTTAATATTTGTTAACTTGTTAAAAACAATCTTCATCTCTTAAAGGTTCAAATTAAAATATTTGTTGATGAAACGACATATTATCTTGCTGGTGACAGTGATCCATACCATGCATACCTATAATTTCCAGTGCCCAAAGCAGGCAGATCATAAGTATAAAGTCAGTCTGAACAACCTAGCAAGACATTGCTTGAAAATAAAAAAAATAAGAAAGGCTGGAGCTATAGCTCAGGTGTAGTGGGCCCCTAGGTTCAATCCCCTGTAAGGCAAGGGAAGATGGGAGGAAGGAAGGAAGGAAGGAAGGAAGGAAAGGGAAGGAAGGTGGTTGGTCTTAAAGTTTGCTTCAAAATAATTCAATGATATAGTGAGGATGGGGATTAGGGATAGGGTTATAGATGAAGCAAAACTGGTCATATGTTGATGCTTGTTGAGACTCAACAGACTATTCTCTTTATTGTTGTATTAACTTCTAGTTTTCTATGGGAAAAAATTAAAATGTAATTAAACATATCTATAGGACAATATGTATTGGGAAAATGCACAATCTTTGGTATTCTTAATATTGCTATCTCCAACACTAGCTATAAATTCCCTAAGCACAGGGACTTTAACCTTTAACATCTATTACAGTGAATATAAAAAAAACTTCATAAATACTAAATTGATGATTCATATCAAGGTTAGTGATGTAGACTTTGGAAACTATTACTTTATTTTTTAAGATGGGAATAATGTAAATAAGTCTTATTTTACTAAGTAACCAGAAAGTTCTTCATTATTTCCTTCACTGTAAGGTCAATCATGAGCATCTAATTCATGTTGAGCATGAGTCAAGGCACTGGAATTTTAGAAAGATAGGAGACACTTTGAACTTAAGAACCCATAACCATTTCTCTGCGGTCCTAGCA
Organism: Graphiurus murinus; assembly: GCA_004027655.1. Lineage (NCBI taxonomy): Eukaryota > Metazoa > Chordata > Mammalia > Rodentia > Gliridae > Graphiurus > Graphiurus murinus. The sequence goes on from PVLC010010110.1 coordinate 13,528, forward strand.
CTAGTACAGTTAGGAAAGTTTGCATGGAACTTATTTAATGATGCTATTTGACAGCAATGATTACTTATTGGTGTGTGGGAAGAGCTCTGCTGAGGCAGTAGCACACGTGGAAATTGTAACAGTTGTTTGAACAACACAGGGAACAGATGTTTCTTTATGATAGTAAGAGACCCTTTGCCATATATTTCAGATGTCAAATAAAGCCAGTTTTGCTTAACATCCCTTCTTGTCTCTTATGAGTAAGCACAATTTCTCTTAAACATATGGCCAAAAATGAAATAAACCTGGGAAATCCCATTTATAACTTCAGTTGGTGTTATTGGGAGAAAAGATTCTGAATTGGTAATAAAAACCATCTGTTCTCACTTAGAGCAAAATGCTTCACGCTGATGAAGTGAGACTAATATTCAGCATTTTTTGAAAATGTACAGAAAAAATTATAATGGAACAGCTTCTTTTTAAACAAGATGTCAAACATGTTTATCCAGATTGTCAAATCAATCTTCAAAGTTTTATAGTCTTTACAATACCTCTTAAAGAAAAAGGCCTTTTCCTTTACAAGCATAGTAGTTCCCATAAAATATGTTGAATAATAAGTATTTATTTTTAAAAATTACTAATCTTCTCTAATGTGATAATTTGCTCATAATAGTAAGATATTTTGGGTCATAATTGTTTCCCAAATCCTTTTTCTGGTTATAATAGTCAGCCAGATTCATTGAGGAAAAGTTTAATAATCTAAAAAAGTACAGTGTGTAGTGGTGCATGCTTGTAATCCCAGTATCATGGAGACTGAGAAAGGAGGATTGCAAGTTCAAGGGCAGCCTCAGCTAGTAGTGAAATGCTCAGTAATCTAGCAAGACTCTGTTTCAAAAAACAAAAAACAAAAAAAAGTAGGCTGGGGTTGGCTTGGAGGTAGCATTCCCCTATGTTCAATCCCCAGTACCACAAAACAATAATGATAATATAGAGAAGAAAAATGAAGAAAATCCAATATACAATCTCACCATCTACACTACCTACCTGTTAATATTTTAATTTATTTCAACATTCAATTTTACTTTGTCAAGTTTTATATATTTATAATTTTAAAATCAAATAGTTCAATAATTTCTGTAAAATATCAATGTCCTCATGGGTGCTCTGGTTCAGTCCTGTAATTTCAGGATTTGGGAGAATGAGACAGGAGGATCACAAGTTTAAGGCTAGCCTCAACAATTTATCAAGACTCTTAGAAACTTAGTCAGATTATATCTCAAAATAAAAAATAAAATTGTTCTAGGAGTATACATCAGTGGTAGAAAGCCCCCGGATTTTATCTCCAGTACCAAAAATAAATAAATAAATAAACAAACAAACAAACAAACATCCTATTCAGTATTTCCTAATCCTTTTTACTATTTACCAAATGTGGTTTATTTAAACCCGTTTAGCTATTTTTTTTGTGTGTGTGGGGGGGTTTTTTTGGTGTGTGTTTTATAGTATAATAATTTATAAGCATATTTATATAAACAACATTTAATGTTCTTGTTTTTATACTTTTTCATGGTGTTGAGGATAAAGCTATGGCTTCACACATGCTAGAAAAGTGCTTTATGACTAAGCATACATTATCTTTGATTTTCAAATATGAGCAATATAATTTAGTTTTCTTACATAGCTTGTAGACTTTACAGATCAATATGTGTCCTCTACTTCACTCTTCTAAATGGTTATATTGCAATCATATTCACTATTCACATTATTATTATCAAACAAATTTAATGTTTAAACCATGTACTATATTGTATTTCCTTTCTCATACAACTTTCTATTTTCCCTGGATTTAGTGATGGTCTCTTTTCTTTCTCCTTTGATTATGGTTCCTATCATTATTGCACCACCATATACTCTTAAAATATTTATACATTTGTTTTTGGTACTTCCCCCAAATTTTTCAAGGGAGTAAACTTTTGTAGTGTCATATTTCTGAAAAATGCCCCCTTTGCTTTATTGTTGCATATTCTGGAATATTCTCTCAAATTTACTTTCCAATCTTCCTACTGATTTTAACCTTTCTGCTACCATATTTTAATTTTATAAGGCTCTTTTGGAAATATTTCTTAGAGCATCCTATTTTTGTTCTATAATCTTATGCTATTTCCTGTGTTCTATTTTCTTGATGTTGCTTGTCAATGTGTTACCCTTTTGGTCTGGGACTGTCCTCTTGGAGCTGCTCTTCAGATGTGTGGTGATACATATATGTCTGCTGATAACAATCCTGGGCTATCTCTGCTCAAGATGCTGTGTTTTCTTAATCCCCTTCCTCTTTTGATGGTTTCACCTTTAGTTCTGGCTGATGTTTCAAGACTCCAATATCTGATTCAGCTTCTCTACCATATACCTCTCATCTTCATTCAGCCTTTTAGGAAATCCTTCTGTTTTTCAGAATCACTCACACCCTACAATCAGTGATACCTGCTGTCTCTAATTGTGAGTTTTTTTCCAGGATTCTGAGGTGAGAAAATATTATGGATAAATAGCATTTATTTTCTCAATTTTGCAAAATTCCTTTTCACTAGTATGCCAAAATTCAAGCTTCAAGTTTTGTTGACATATCTACCAAGAATTCTTTATATGTAGATGACTCTGTGTGTGTGTGTGTGTTGATGCTCTGACTTTCACTTATGTGGGGTTTAGGAAGAGGGTAGTGATGAACATGGTATTTGATCTATCATGTTTTATTGGAAGTTTTTCTAGTCTTTTTCCCTACAGGTACATACACATTTAACAAGCACTACTAGCTCTATATGTGAGTTTCTGCTACATGGGATATGAACATGTATAGCCAGTCAGTATCTTTATGCATAAAATCCTATTTCATATAAGAAATCATCTTTCTTTTGTTGACTTCCAATTTTTGTGAAAATTGCTACCCACTCTGTGCATATATATTACTGCAGAACTGACCAAAATGTCAAATGCTGATACGGCAGCACAAATTCCCAAGGCATAATGCAATGCTTAATTTTGTTAGCATAAAGGCAAGATTATAATTCATCGTCTACCCTGTACAACTGTAATAGCATATCACTCAAATTCAATACTATAGCAGAGTTTTTCATTTAAAAAATGTTAAGATATTCATTATTTATAATGGAAGTTAATGCCACCCTAAAATTTTCTCTAAAAGCAAAATTTTAAATCAATTATTCTGAATGACATATAATATGCATGGTGTATACATCTATAAATAAATAAATAAATAAATAAATATGTAGGATGTTTAATCAGACCTTAGTACCAAGTTAGATCAGCATTCTTGTATCCTAATATTTTCCTGTTTCCATTTGCATATGTCCATGCCATTATATGTCCTTCTAACACATGACTCTATTGCTAACTAGTACTTTCTCAAAAAAGTATATCATAATTCATCCAACATCTCATAACAATTGGGGATTCAGGATGTTTCCATTTTTCACAAGTATAAATGACGGTCTTTTCTTAGAAAGGATGATTAATGAAGCAATTACAGATTTCTATGGGATGCCAACAAATAAAATAGTACTCAAACATTTTTTAAATTTTATCCAATAACTCCAAATTATTAAGACTTTGTTAATATTTAGGGGTTTAAATCAAGGTTTTTGGTATTAATTTTTAAAACCTTTATTTTCTTTTTTCCATTTCATAGCTCATTAAAAATTAGCTTTTATTCTGAACACTTTCAAAGATTGAAAAATAGAGACGGTAGTACAACAAACACCAAATACTCATTGCCCTGATTCAACAATAACTTGTCTAACAAAATAGGCAATATTCTATAGGATTACATGTCCCCAATTGTTTCAATTACAGTTTTATTGCTCAAATTGACATCTAAATAAGGATTCTGCATTTTTTGTGTGTTCTTTTTCTTTCTTCTCTAATATATACTCTTGTACTGGTGCATTGTAGTCTTGTTGGGATGAATCCTCAGCTCAGGAACTCAGAATCTGCAGTGTCCTTGGCTAACTTGACAGAAAAGAATTTCAGCACATACCAGTCAGAGACATGGGCAGAGGTTTATTTGGGGGAAAATGGGAAAAGGAAGAAATACACATTCAAGAGAGAATGCGGGTCACCTCAAAATGAGGAAGGGCCTTTCAGGGCTCTCTTCTTATAGAGGACTTTGTGAGGGGTGGGCTAGAGGAGGTGTGTGAGCATGATCTCAGGCCAGTAGTTCCCTAGGCGGTTTATGGTGGTTGAGTAGTCTAGTCAGCTCTACAGTGGATGATCTCAGTCAAGTAGTCCTGAGGGGCTTCCTGGTGGTCTGGTGGTCTGGTCAACCTTAGGGTCCTCAGGTTGATTGGGGTCCTCATTAGATGATGGACAGATAAGCTGGAGAGTGTCCTGAATTATAGATTTTTCAAAATATCATGCCTATTTTGCTATCAATGCACGGGGCAATTAAACTTCCTTTTAGTTAACTCTAAGATTTACAGATTTCCCAGGAATTTGAGAGAGTCAGGCCTGGGAAAGAAAGCAGTTTGTGGAGTAGAGGCTGAAGCACTTCAGTTCCAGGTTTTTTATATTAAAGTTATATTTTACTTTCCCTTTCTGTCTCCTTTCTACCTACTTATTTCTTCTATCCTACATCGGTTTCACATCATAATGTTGTTCAGAGTGATAACGACAGGCATGCACACAGAACTTGATGGGTTTCCCCCAGTTTTCTCCCCACTCCCTCCCCTTCCACATACACGATATTGAGATTGGCATTGATAATTTCACATTTGAACATAATGTCAATGGAAAGTTTCCTTCATTAATTCTCCCTCTTCCCCACCCCCATTATCCTCCCCTGAACAACCTCCATTGTTCCACAGGAGTTTCCCCTCTAAAGTCCCTTTGGTATCTTGTAAAGTCTTTATTTTCAAGAGTAATTTTATATACATGCATCTACTTTTGTATTAGTATTTTCAGCAAATTTATTAATCAATCTATTTTAATCCAATAGATTGGCTTCAGTAAACTGAAAAAAATAATTTATACCTGTTTTCTTCCATTATCTATTTACTTGACTAGGTTCCCTATTTGGAAATATGTGTATTCAACTAAATATTTCTAAATAGTACTTAAATGGCTTATTGATGTTCCTTGCATAAAATGATAATACTATGTTTCTTTTGTACATGAAGGGAAGCATGCATGATTAAATTTTTTTCCTAAAACTGTTTAGAACACAAATTTCTTCTAAAATTTGGTACTGTACAAGTATATAATTAGTGTAAACTTTGTTCCTTCATAAATAATTTTAGTTTTGTTTTGAAGCTCATATGACTAGTTAATAAATATAAAAATTGTACATAGTATGTCTAAGAAGGGGTTTCTCTCAACAATTCTTCTTAAAATATGGTAAACACTTTTACCCTTTATAATTGTTTACCCTTTGCAATGTTTTCAATAGTTACTGAGAATCAAATACACTGTGTTTTAATAACTGCTTTGGCCCCAATGTTTTAGTTATTTTATAATCCAGTTATCATGTTGGTCTCCACAATGTCTTTTTTAATATTTTCACTTTTTACAAATTTATTTGAGTGAGTCCTTCAAATGTTGCTTTACAATTAATAATTCAATGTTTAAAAAATGACAGTTGCATTCTTAGCCATACCAATTATAGAATTTAATTTCACATATGCATTTCTGGTTCCCTATTATCTTTCCTTAACTCAAATATCTCTTTTAATTTTTTATTATTAATTATCTATTGCTCTTATTAACATTTTATTTATTTGAATTCAAGGCTACTCATTCATAACAGCTTTTAGGCTTATTTTAGCATTCTAAGAAGTTTAGATATCAGGCATTTTCTTTATTTAAATACTTTTATTAGTGCATTGCAATTATATATCATAGTGAGATTCAAATTGGTACACACGTACATGCACACATCATTGGGTGTATGTCCCTTCGCACCCCCACCACTTCCCTCTCTCTGTACATTTAGTGAAGTTGGTAGTGATAACTTTATGTATAGACATAGCATTATTTGAACTGTTTCCTTTCTCAGTCCTTCTTTTTCCCCCTCCCAATCTTCCACCCCAACTCCCTTATACGATTCTACTGGTCTCTCTCTTCATTTACCTGAAGTCATTTTTGTTTCCTCTTTTCTCTCCAGCTTCCTCATATGAGAGACAACATCAAACCATTGACTTTCTGAGATTGGCTCATCTCAGTTAGTATAAGATTCACTATTTTTCATCCATTTTTCTACAAATGACATAATTATGTACTTATTTATGGCTGAGTATAACTCCATTGTGTGTATATAGCATATTTTCCTTATTCATTCATCTATTGAAGAACACCTAGGTTGGCTCCATAATTTGGCTATTATGAATTCTTGCTGCCATAAATATAGGTATGCATGTATCACTATAGCGTTTTTGACTTTGTTTGAGAAAGATTCCAAGGAGTGCTATTAACTGGGTCATATGGTGGACTCTTGAGGAACCTCAATACTAATCTCATTTCTAATTCCTGTCATAACCCAAATTCACAAGCACATTCTTTTACTAATCCTATGGGATAAAGTTAATGTTTCATTTTTCTGAAATTATTATATATTAGAAACATTTTATCTATTTTCCAATGAATTTTCTATCATAGAAAGGAAATCTATTGTCAGGCATTGTGGTACATGCCTCTACTCCCAGTACTTAAGAGGCGAAGACAGGAGGATCACACATAGCAAGACCGTATTTTAAAATAAAAATAAAATAATGAAATAAAATAGGACTGGGAATGGAGCTCAGAGGTTCAAACATCAAAACCAGAGAGAGAGAGAGAGAGAGAGAGAGCCTGTTTTACAATAATCAGAGTATATTATTTCCCTTTGCTTCTACTCAGAAGACTTTTTCCAACCTTCAGCTGAAAGGCAGGTTGATGGACATGTACGCTAATCTCATTCTCTGTGTTTATGATTTCTTCTTCATCTATTGCAACGATTCCAGGCTATGTGCTATTTTCTTCTCAAAACACCTGCTACTATAAAATGCTAGTTTTGTAAAGCACACACAAAAAATACAATCTTCTTTTTTTTATTTCTTTCCTCCACCACATTCGTCATATGAGGAACTATATCTCCCAAAGTAAAATGAACTTCCACCAGTTCTTACATGTACTGCCAATTGATCAGCTCCTGCCTGGAATGTTTAAATAAAAAGAAATATGAAAGGCCATTTCAAGGGAAAAGGGTTAGGGCACTTTTTAAGAAGTAACAGTTGGATGGCAAAGGATGACTGCCTTGTATGCCATTAATGTGGATTTTCTATTTCTGAACTAAAGAATAGAAAAGACAGTTAAAAAAAATGCATGCTGCCTTCTACCTTAGTGTGTTTATTCTATTTCCCCTGGCTAAATATTCCCATTACTTGTTCTATTTCTTAGACTAGGTTCATTGGCTTTATAATTATAGGAAATCTCTCTTTAATTCTGGAAGGAAATTTTCCAGTATTACCAGAATTTAGTGCTGACATTAAGTACATTTTTTACCTTGTAATTCCTTTTAGTATTTTTTATTCATTTTAGCAGGAGACACTACATTAACAAAGTTCCCCAGTCTCTTATATACCTCATTTGAATGATAGTCTCTTTCCTTTGGCTTTTTGTCCTATTTTGACCTGAAGAATTCTTTTTAAAAATGTTTTTCTTTTATTATCACTAAATGTAATATAATCAGGCTAGTCTTTACAGTGACTTACCCAAATTCGTCCTCTCATGAGCCAGCAGAAGTGTTTTCATCTCTTCTGAAGTTTTTGATTAACCTTTGCATTTTACAGTAAAAGAAAATAAAAGAAAAAAATGTAAAAAAAAATAAAAGATCCATAAAGTAAAAACAAACAAAAAAACATACCTTTACTTGTCAATTGATCATGTCAGGAAACACTTATATTTGCCACATGGGAAATGATTTCTCTAGAAATATATTTATGACAACAGAAAGTAAATATAAAAGCACATATTTCTGAAAATAGAGAAACTTTGAAGTAGTTTATTTGCAAAGGCAAAACAATAATGGGTTTACATAATTTTTACAAAAGTCTTTGAAATAAATTGAAAGATTGTTTTTTTAAGCTCTTTATTTCTACTATGAAAATATGGCTTAAACATAGGAGTACATATAAACTTAGCTTTTATTCCTAACTTATAACTGTACAACTGTATTATCTGTTTGTTTAAAAACGGAGTAAAAAATATAAAGCTTGTTGCTCAATAAACACTGGCTTTTGTTATTTTCTTTTTAAATGATTGTTTTTCTTTTTTTTTTTTTTTTTTTTTTTGGGGTTTTGGGGATTGAACTCAGGGGCATTTTACCTCTTAGCTATACCCCCAGCCCTATTTTTTTTTTTTTTTTATTCTTTATTTTGAAACCGAGTCTCACCAAGTTGCAGAGTGCCTCACTAACCTAGCTGAGGCTGGCTGTGAACCTGGATCCTCCGGTCTCAGCCTCCCGAATGCTGGGATTACAAGTGTGTGCCACCACGCCCGGCTTTAAATGATTCTTAATTCTTATAGTTTAGTTGATTCAGAGGATCTAGAGAAGGAAAATCAATTTGGCCTTGACACTATAACAAACATCCTAACTGATTTTCAGCAAAGTATTATGGCATTAACATACAATGAAAAGAAAAATCAAGGAAGTAAACTTCTCTAACAGTAAACTATTTACTTTTATCAAAGATCAAAAGCAATTGTTCTGAGTTTTGGGGAGAAGAGAAAAACTAAGGTTTTGTAGATTTTTGACTAAGAATTAGCCACAGTTTCTCCATTTAGTAGCTGCATCCTGGGGAAAAGGTAGAGAGAATGTGAGATTGAAGAAATAATTCAATATTTTCTTTAAAGTGCTGTTGGGGGAATATAGTTTTTGCTATCCAGATAAGGAATAGTAATACTAGGGATAAAGAATAGGGAGAGGACTGGATTTTAGAGATTTGGAGAATTAAAAGAAAAGGATTTGATTCTATTAGTGGTAAGTGAAAGGAAGGGGTTTTTTAATGTAACTCTGGTTTCTACCTTGAATTAGGTTAAAAAAAAAAAAAAAAAAAAAAACACTACTGAGATCAGGAACACCAGAGGACGTACAAGTTTTCAGAACATTATCTTGATTTTAGTGTTGGATTTACTGAGTTTTACTTAGAAAATATCCATGCTGATGATATTTAAAAGATAATCCTATTCTTACTTATTTTTACCCCTTATCATTAGTATATTATGGTCATATAATATAGTAGAATACATTATTACATATTTGTACATGCACTTTCTAAATTTGATCAGTTTCATTAACTAGTAGCTCCCCTTTCCACTCCCTCCTCGCTTCTCATACTCCCCTTTCTGTACTTTATTGGTCTCCCTTTTATTTTCACAAGATCCCCTCCCTTCCTCTTTCTTTCCTTCTCTCTCTCTCTCTCTCTATCTCTCTCTCTCTCTCTCTCTCTTTCTTTTCTTTCTTTCTTTTTTCTTTTCTCCCTCTACAGAAAAGCATAAGCAGTTAGATTTTAACAGGAATTTGTTATAAGTATTTATATGGTTTAAAACTAGGTGAGAAACACAAGAAATCTGTTCTTCCTACTGCAGTCAGCTGGATGGAGAGAAGAACTGCTCACAGGGAGATGATTAGCACAGCAGCTCTTAGCACTTGACCTTGCTCAATAGCAACAGGAGATAGCTACAAAGTTGGCTACAAAGTTAATAGAGTAGTACAGTGCAGGACATAGTTAATTTTATGCAGATACAATGTGTTGCTGTACTTTTACATTTACTTATCTCCCCTGGGAATGGTGCCACATGCAGTCTGTTTGTTTGTGTATGTTTTGATAAATTTCAATTTTTAAAATAGATTTCTGCAGTATATGGCAGTGAATGATAAAAAATAGACTATTATTCATATCTATTTTACGTATGCATAGCATACCTAACCTTTTCTTAAACTTATCAATAAATGTAGGCTACCCAGTTTGAGAGTTTCCTCAAATTGTAAATTTACAGAAAACCAAAATACAAAAACAAAAATCCATGTATAATTAGACCCTACTGGTTGAAACGCCAGTTAGTTAAGGCTCAACTGCCCACTGGACTGTGTGTAGTTCATGAGGGCAGGAATGATGTTGACTTGTGCCTAGCATATGCTTAGATCTCATCTTCATTGTCTCCAGGACCCTGGGAGTGTTTGGTTTTGTGCCTACTCACCTGACCTGATTGTTAACAACACCATCTTTCACTCTCTAGAGCACTTCTGTTCAGATGATAAAATTCATGCCAGTTTATGTACAGTAACACTCAGTAAATGGATTTGGGAGAGACTCTGACATATAGATTTTATAAAAAAAAAAAAAAACTATAGAAAAAATAAGAGAATTTTAAGTGTATTCCAATGGCTCACTAACACTATAAAATATAAAGGATAAAATAAGATATTATAAGGTTCTACAAAGGTTTGGACATTTGTGTGCTTATGTGGGGGTCTGTGTGTGTAACAAAAATTCTCTATGAATTTATTAAATCTTTTGATAGAACAGTATTAAAAATCTCTAAAATTGTAACTTCTCAAAATATTTATTTTTTATTTAATTTTCCATTACTGGCTAAAGATTATGTCCTAAAACATTTTTTATTATTATAAAGAGATTGTTAGTTTATTCTTCCTTCTGCTACAAATACAATATATTGTTGTTATTTTATGATTTAGTAGATCGAGCTTGAAATAGAGAAAGAAGAACTATGTCCCTATAATATTTTTTATTTGGTTCGCAAATTAGTATAGTGCCTATGGAGATCAGTGTGGAAATTCCTCAGAAAATTGAGGATGGATCCACCATATGATCCAGCTATACCACTCCTGGATATCTTTCCAAAGGGCCTGAAATCAGAATATTGTACTACTACATGCATATCCGTGTTTACAGCAGCACAATTCATAATAGCCAAAATATGGAACCTAGGTGTCCATTAATAGATGAATGGATTACAAAATTATGGAGTATGCACAATAAAATTCTACTCAGCAATAAAGAAGAACAAAATTCTGTTGTTTGCAGAAAAATGGGTGGACCTGGAGAACATTATGTTAAGTGAGATTAGCCAGTCACTGAAAGTGAAGGATCATATGTTTTCTCTCATATGCAGAAACTAGAGAGTAATTGGGATCCAGAGGGACTTTAGATAATGGAGGAGAAATTCCAGTGGAGCAAGGGAGGTGGTCTAGGGGAAGAGCAGGAGGGGGAGCAGGAGAATTGATGAAGGAAACACTTCTATAGAAATTATGTACATATGTGAGAATACCAATGTCAAGCTCAATATCTTTTATGGAGAAGGGAGTATTGAGCTGGAGGGAGGGAGCTGGATGAAAGTCCACCAAGTGTTGTTTGCATGTATGTCACTATCATCATAATGTGAGTGTATGCACCAATAAAACTATATAGAAATAGATAAAATTAAATAATTACAGGTTTAAGAATTCACTTAGAAGAAATTCCAGCTCCTAGACATATTATTTAACTTTTCTAAGTGAATTTTTAAACCCTTAAAAACCTGTATTTATTTATTTTTTATCTATTTCTATATACTTTTATTGGTGCATTATACTCTCACTTTATAATATGTCTGGGAGTTGTAATTTCATATAGATATTTTACTTTTAAATATATTGTTTGTTATAATTTGTATTGACAAGTAGCATTACATTTTGCCATTTTGAAACACTTAAACTTCACTCAAAATATTTTGCCATTGATTGTATAGATAGATAGATAGATAGATAGATAGATAGATAGATAGATAGTCTTGCAAGATGTAATTTTCTAAAGCATTTAAAATATTTAGACATTTAAATTTTAATATTTTCAAAGAGAGTAAAGGCAGATTTTAGAAATAACTTTATAGATTATGTGTTATTGCATGTTTTGGTTTATAGCATTAGAATATGTACTCCATTTAAATGCAAAAATCAACATTGAACATTTCATTAAACTATAACACATCTTTCCATTAGTGTTCAAAATATCAGATTTTATTTCTGCAAAGCAGAAATTTGATTTGACCCCACCATATATCTATAAAATATCAAGAAACATCAAGAAAGTAATATTTCATTGTATATATATTTATGTTATATATACAAACACATATATATGTATATTGTATATGTCTGTCATATCTGAGAAACAAATGCTTATATACCCAAATACATCTATCAGAAATATCTTTATACATGTCTATGTATACTCATGAACAAATACTTATATTTATGTGTATAGCTATCCATGCATGGTTCTTAAAATTTCCTTTGATTTCAAAAATAACATAACATAGAAATCTAACATAAGAATAGTAAATAATAAAGGAAATAATTGTATTTTATTTCTTTTGATGTACTTTTACTGGTACATTATTTTATTTAAACATTAAAAGCATTAATAGTTTGTTTTGTCATTAAGAAATTTTAATGTTAATATTGCTGGGCATGGTGGCACACACCTGTAATCTCTACTTGGGAGGCTGGGGCAGGAGGGTCACAGGTAATAAACAAATACTAAGACATTCTCCCTGGGGGCAACATTTTATAGGTAGCCTCAGCAAGTTTTCTCTACTGGTATGAATGAGATAATTGCATTTTTAAAATGAGCTTGAGTAGCATATAATTAAGTATTATCACCTAGTGATAATTAAGTATTATCAGCTAGTGGAGCCTTGATGACTGATTCCAGTCTATTCAAAATTATATAAATATTTTAAATGTATATAATATTACATAAAATTATATCATATCATTGCAGTAACTATATGTAAGAAGTAGGAAAAATAACAGTAAAATCTCTCTAGGTTTCAAAAATTAGAGTAAATGAATGAACAAAGGCCTGAAAAAAAGTGCAGAAGATTAAAATAAAAAATACTGGCAAAAGTTTTAGTATAAAAAGAAAGAATTTCTTAATCAGAATGTGTGGAAGAAAGGGGGATTTAATTGTATTTACTACTAATAGTCCTTTTAGTTAAATATTGACCCTCAAAAAATTAGATGTCACAGAACCATGAATATTGACTGAAGCTGCAAATGTAAAATTCAAATTTGATAGAAAAAAATGGTATACATGGTGAAATCCTCCACATATTGTGACCTTGGAAAACTAATCCTGGTGACATTACCGACTACACATGAAAATGCATATTGTTTCAATTTATAGTCTATATAATTAGAAAGGAAAGGTCAAAATCCAGGCAGCCATTATGAGGAAGATTTTAACATCTTAAAAAGGAAATAATTAATTAACATTTCAGAATCCTTATTTTACAAAAACATCATGAATTTCAATTAGAAAGCAAATAAATGAAGGCAACTCAAGCAAGAATACTTGCACAGAGTTGCTACTTCAGAATATTTGTAAACAAATACTCTTTTCATTGTGGCAAAGAGCATAGGGTAATATGCCAGAGTACAGAAGTGTTAACAGTTTAGTCTGTTAAAAATCAGAAAGAAAATACTGATGCTACTATATGTCCTTTTTAAATGAAATGTTCATACAAATTATATTAATGGCTTTTATTTGGGTAATTTTTAAATAATAATTATATCTGTCCAACAGAAGAGATAATTAAAAGGGACAGGAACATTATACATTCATGGATAGAATAAAACTCTTTATAGACATTTAATTTCTTGCTGCTTACAGAACTAAGTGTGTACACCAGTGCCCTGGCACTCAATTCTGTGACAGTTGCTATTTTTTTAAGCTCAGATGCATTTGAAATAAGTAATAGCAGAAGATCAAACAGCTGGCGAATCAGCATGCAGATAGAAAAAGAGCAAAGCTACAAAATGAATTTACAAATGTTACTAGTAGATCTGAGAGAAAGTTGCTGAGATTCCCAAGATCCAATGTACTCTACTAACTAAGAGTTATTTGAAAATTACCTAAACACTGTTCAACAGTATTGTGAACCTATATATTTTACCTCCCACCTTTTCCCACTATTTTCTCATAAGGTGAATCTGTGGAGTAAATATGATTCTTATTTTCTGAGTATAATAGAATAGAGAAAAATGGGTACACCATGCATTATATCCTAATATGCTCAATAACTATGAGAAGTGTACCATAGAAGTGATGATCATGTACATTTAGGTTTAATAAGCAGATAACAAGATTATTTGATTTTGATGAATTTCTTTTGTGGGAAGATGAAGTCCTTGGATTACTCCATTATATGAAATAGAAGCAATTTTTATTCTTCATTTTAACCAAAACTAGCTTTTAAGGCCTCACTAGATTACCTTTGTTCACTTCAGCCTGCCATTATACTTTGAAAATTTATGTTTGAATGGAAGCATATATTTATATACTAACTGCCTATAATTAGATTACATTCGTGACCTGTCATTTATGTATAATTACAAGAATAAAACAACTTTTATACAGCATGTGAATTCTGCCCTTCAAAGAGAATTTCTTTCATGTCCTTCCTACTGCTTTATGAAGAGTAGTTGATCAATACTTATTTTTTATTGGAGGGGATGTGAACAAGGAAATCCAGCCAGAGAGCAAATTTGTGAATGGTCACATTCTTAATAGCACAATTTATGAAGAAAAAAAATTATAAGAGGAATTTTTTTGTGTTAATTACAAGAACAATATTAATGAAAGGAAGATGATCCTGCATATGTACACGTTTTCCTCTATTTGGTGAAAAAGAACAGAAATGTATTTGCTCTATGATCAGAATTACAAGATTTAGTTGAATTGTATTTAAAGAAAAAACAAATTATTCACTCTTTTTCTCATTTGTATTTCCTCATGCATGTCTTTGAAAAATTTAGGAAAAGGTTATTTAGCAAGAAATAAAGATATATATTAATATTTATTTATAGCCTCTTTACACAGGTACCATGCTTGACACTGGAGATTTGGTGCAAAATAGGACACTGAAGATCCTTGGCCACTCAGAGGTTATACTTTAGTGAGATAGAGGACACAACATAGGATTCTACGAATATATTTTCTAAGATCCTTCAAACAATCTCAGAGAAATAGAATAAAGTCATCATAAAGAAAGATATCGAGAGAGTGCAAAAGGAGTGGGTAGTGACAGCCAACCCTGACAACCCCTTGAAGTTCATGATGATGGTTAGAAAGTCCTGCTGCACTTTGTTGATGTCGTCTGTGTGGACTTTGGTGTTAGGGCCACTGATTATTCTCATACTCATACTCACATTTGGGCCTTGCATACTTTAGTGCAACTCACAGTCCTTGGACAACAGTATTAAACCTTGCCCAATCCTGTATGTAGTATATGAGGAGAATTCCTCATATAAAAAAAAGAAAAAGGGGGGAGTATAGGGCATTGACAGTCCCCTCCCTTCCGGTAACAGGGCTCCACCAATTCCCATACCTTCTCTCTGGTACCTTTCCCGAGCACGCAAAAAGTCTCCCTGCCTCTGTACATCTCTATATAAGGCTGAACAAACCCAGGTCCAGGGTTCCACTGCCATGACTTAAGCGGAAACCTAACCCGGTTTGACTTAAGACCCTGACCCAGGTTAGTAATAAAATCTCCTTCTTGTTTATTACAAAAAAAAAAAAAAAAAAGATAGCAGATCCAGTTGTAATATTAGCTAACAGTGAAGCAAGTGAGCCTAGTAACTTTTTTAGGAAATCTTGGAAATTTTAACACCAGTATGCTCATCCCTTGACATCCTGCTGCATAAAGAGTTTTACTCTATTTTAAGGGAATCATGCAGAGACATCTAAGCATAAAACTTTTTATTCTAAAGTCTGTCAATTTAGACTTTTGCCACAATAAGAACCCTTATTCATTCTCATCACTTATTAAAGAATAAAGCTTTTGATGAACTTGTGAAATCTTGGGAAGTCTAATTTCCCCTTATACTATCAGTCATTGTTCCAAGATTTAAATTTCATAAAAAGAACAGCCGTCTGCAAAAGGCTTTGCTCCTTAGATTGCAAAGTTTTAATATCCATTTGAGCACTGCAATTTTGTGGGTAGCATAGATGACAGATTATAATTTTGTCTTTTCTGTGGAGTTTTATAGTGAACGCTCTTGAATGGTTCAAGTTCGATATTAAAATGTCCTTGGTAAGTGATGGGGCATGACTGTCTATTGCATTAACAAAAGGAACTGCATGAAACTCAAGTTCTATCCAAAGCATGTCACTGATAATTCATGGTCAGCAGAAATAGAAGATAGTATTTTAGAAGATTTGCATATCAGTTTTTTTTGTTATTTTATTTGTTCACTTAACAATTAGACTATATACCTATAATGAGTCTGGCTCTCTTTTGAGCCTTGGGGACACATCAGTGGAACCAGTAGTTTCCTACTATCTTGGAGCACACATTGTAGTGTGGAATACAGATGATAAACTGAAATAGGTTCATCTGATGATTATAAATTTTCTGAAGCAAAAGAAAATAGGTCCAGGGAATAGTATATGACAGAAGAAAAAAAACAATTTTAATTAAGATATTGAAATATTGTCTATGGTTATAGCTTTTGATCAGAAAACTCTAGTGTATGAGGAAAGCTGAGGAATGAGTGTTCCAGGAAAAAGGAACTGAAAACACAAAGGCTGAGCTAGAAGCAGCTTTGAGGGATCAATAAAAAGCAAACATTCTAGTGTAGCTGGGGAGAGGGAGTAAAGCAAAGTGGGTGATTAAGTTAAACGGTGACTGGCAACAAGGCCATCTTGAGTCTTTCCACTATAAGGTTTTGCTTTTATTATAAGCAAAACTAGAAGCTACTGTAGAGTTTGGGTAGCAAAACAATCTGACATCATTTTAGAAGGATTAATCTACTTCTTGAATGGAGCAGAAACCTACCTGAGCTCAAGTATCACTCTGCATAAATTTAAGAATCCAGTAGCACTGTGCAGATATTAAAATAAGAAAACATTTTTTTATTTGAATGAAGCTCATGAACTGTCAAGTGCTATTCAAATGAACCAGCAAAATTATTCACACAAAGTGAACCTAGGATTACAGCAGACAGGGTGAGTGAGTTGCCTTAGGTTCCTGTGTTATCTCCAGCGTTCAACAATGGCTAAAAATAGAAAGAAGATGATTAGTTATTTACATGAATAATAATTGAAGCTCAAATCCATAATAATTTCTTGAAAGATTTTTTTGGAATGGAACTTAAAGTAACTCTGAATTTTTTAAATTATGATTATCAGAGAGTTAACGTTGTTAGAAACTATATTTTGAATAGCATCCACTGAATCCTTTAAAATGTAGCTAAAATGCCTCTCAAGAACATAGCACTTCAAAAGGCTTCTGGACATTACAGCTTAGGAAAAGAACAACCATAAGGAATGGGGAAGAGATGAAATTTTTTATCATTGGGGAAAATGTTTAGATTTTGAACATCTGATGAGATTAAATATATACATTGATATATATATTAATGGCATTGATTATATATATAATGCATGCCATGTAGAATAAATCAGTTGTTTCAGCTCTCAACTAATCACTAGCACATCACCTGCATTGCACAGAGCCAGTGAGGTAGATAATCAGTTACTTTCATTCATTCATTTAATCAAACATACTTTATTCATGGAAAGATATGACATCTACTATCTTTGAAGTATAGTGTTAGCTGCTTTGAATATAATGTTTCCCATCCTCGGACAGTTTAATATTTTCAGATATCACCGCGTGCCATTCATCATTGCAGACATGGCACGTTAAATCATTATCCGGGGGGTTGAAGTCAGCCTCACCACTGAATTTCATGACCTATGGTTCCTCCTCCATAAATTGGAGATCAGAAACTCACATGCTCCTCTGGTACTTAGAACTAGTAATTGATTTAGAACATGCCCTTCCAGAAATGCCAACCAAAGCTTGTGACTAGCCATATCATAATACTTTAAAGAGAATTAAAATGATCCTTAACACACAGGCTATCTCACCTTGCAGTGTTAGAGCTTTGTTGTATCTACTTTATAATATAGTACTGAGGAACTAACTACTTTCTTTAAAATTGCAAAGAAATTGACAAAGGAAACTTTCTGTCTTTAAGTAATTCAAGAAGATCCACTACTAGCTCTGGGATATTGCTTTTATGTCATAAACTTCCTTAGAAACTTTTAAAATTACAAACTCATATTTTAATGATATTACTCTATAAGATCCTGGTATTTTTTTTATGTAGCACTTATTATTCCTTATCTAAAAGAGTAATGCCAAATGCTAATTCTGTTATCACACAAAATTGGGGATTAATTTTAGGATTTTGATGTCAGAAGAATTTGTAAGCTACATCTTCAGCATGGTCAAATTTTCTGACTCTCTGATTGATTATTCTAAAATGAATTTTCAGAGGGTCCAGTATAAAAATAATTCTAGAAGTTAAGATCTTAATAACATACCAAATGAATCATACAATAGCAGCTAAAGGGTAGAGGAGAGTTATGTTCTCCCTGTGAGGATACAGCAGGTGCTGGAATCCAGAAAAGCCTAGACCAAGGACATCTGGTGGTGGTCTCAGTCTAAGTGCTCATGGAACTAGAGAACTGAAATAATAGCAGCAAACTGAGGAAAGAATTTGAACTCTAAAATAATCTTTATACAAAAGCAAAATTACTTTGGGGCCAAGAATTAACTTTGAAAATTGTTTGGGCTTATCAAACAAATTATTCCACATTTTTTTCTTTTTTTTGTTTGGTATTAGGGATTTTATGTTCGAACTATACCCTCCCACCTCAGCACTTCATTTTTTATCTTGAAACAGGGTCTCACTAAGTAGCTGAGGCTATGCCTCGAACCTGTACTGTCTCAGTTTTCCAAATACTGGGATTCAAGGTGTGCACTACCATGTCTGTAGCTATGCCACATTCTAGTATTTAAGGAAATACATATTAGATAGATCTGACAGCATCTAAAAACATTCAACAGCAGAATCAGAAGTTATGTACTCCCTAGACCTCCTTTTTACGTGTACTATTGAAAAGCAACTTGAGTGTAACAGAATGTTTATTTGACAAGGAAGTTGGAGCTACAGGTCTCTTCTGAGGCCGGGCCTCTCAGTCATCCTTTGGTGTGAGGCTGTCTGGTTCCTGCATTCTTTCCACAGTGCCATTACTTTGTCTCTGTTGCTAGAGCCTTAGTGTCACTTCATCCAAAACTAGCATTCTGAAGTTCTGCCCCTGCAGTGATCTCTGGTCACTCTCATTTACTTTCTGCATCTCCATATGAAGGGATTTTGCAATGCTACTGTTGTTACCTAGAAATCATAATAACCATTTTATTTCTTTTCAATCCAAAGCCATTAATAAAATAAGCTGGAAAGGAGACAGATCCAAAGTTTACTCTTTTTTTCCCATAAGGCTTTTGTTTCTGTTCCTTTCTTGGTTGTCATCTTAAACAGGTGGCTTTGGACTCAGGTAATGTAACACCACAGCTATGTGGAGTCATTTCTCACCCAATTAATAAATGTCTTTCCCTGAGAACAGTGACGTACACAATGTTTGTAAGTTATGCATGTGTTTCCTAGATTCAATAGAATTTTAGCTACTTAAATTAATTTCATTAGAAAAAATATAAAATATTATTTGTTTTAGTATGGAAATTATTTTAATTAGACACATTTAATTTTATTTCCTGTTTCCTTGACTTTCTTTGCAGAATTTTATAATAACAGTATTAAAATGATGGAGAGGATATAGTGTTTTAAAAATAAGTAAGCACAATATAGTGATTGATATCCAAACATACATAAATAAATACATATAATAAATGCATAAATATAGAAAGATTCAAAGAATAGACATTAGGATTTACATTGTGACTTTATTCCTTATGATTTGAATGTTAAAAAACACTAACTCTCCAGGTTCAGTGGCACATGCCTGTAATCCCAATATTTGGAGGCTGAGGCAAGAGGATTGCAAGTTCAAGGCCAGTCTGGGCAACTTATTAGATGCTGTCTCAAAATACAAAATAAAAAGGCCTGGGGATATGACTTAGAGGTAGAACACCCCTGGATTCAATTCAAATTATTGAAAAAATGGTAGCATATTCTTTAATGAGTTATTAAATGCATGAATAAATTTTCTTTCCAAAAGGAACAATGTAGTGGTACTCATATTTTTATTTCAAAATGTTGTCCTCAAATTATTTTGGCCAAGCTCGATGCAGCACATTTAAGAATTGTTTTCATGAAAGCCTTGGCTGATAAATGTCTGCTGACCTGGAAATAGTGTTTATTATTGAATTAACTATATAATGAATGCCAAACCGCTATACATAATCTGCCAAAGGCATTGATTCTTCCATACTAAGTGTTCAAGAAGCTTTATACAAGAATCAATATTGATTTTTTCAGGTGCAATCTCGAGGAAACTTCTTGATTGTGAAGGACTGTTTTTCAAAATGGCTCACAAAGCTAGTTTCATCTAATATATTGGCTGCGATAATCTTGGCTTAGTACTAGTTATTTGCAAAACATTGGCTGCCAGAAAGTATTGCCATTGACTATGGGTCGGCATTTATCTCAGTTTTGTTTAAAACATCTGTGTACTGGAAATTCATTTATGCTCTCAACGCCTCTCAAATAAATGACTATGCTAGAAAGATAGTGTAGATGACTTAGAATGACTGAAAATAGATTCAGGAAGAGAGGGGACTGATCAGGGTTTGTCAGATTTATAGCACTGAATGTGTCATCTCATGGTCAAATATGGAACTGAATTCTATTAAACGATTCATAAGGCATCTGTATTGTTTTCTTTGAGAGATATATGTATAAAGTATAGATCTCATTTTTCCTTATTTATTTGAACCATATACTTGGCCATGGCTGGTAACTATCATGGCAAAGGTTTTCTTGTAATAAATGTGATATCTGTTATGGAATACATAGTGCAGGTTGTAAGACTGCCTGCAGGTGGACAGTGTGCCATTTTAGGCAGTGGACAGATGCACTCCTGAGAGTATCTTTATAATGAAGTTCAAATACTTCAGCTTCAAAAGCATCACTACCACAAGCCAAGGAGAATTATAACCCTATCTATCCAAGCACACCGAAATAAGGACGAATAATAAATGCACATGAATAACAATATAATAAAGTGTTTTGTTTTTTACTTTGAGACCCCAAACTCTTGAATTGCCACTACACTAATCTCATCTCACAAATTTCTCTTTTGCATGAAAGAAAAACCCAGATGAATTACATACTCCCCTTGGTTCCAGTAATAATTTCCTTCATTTTTTTTGTTATGTATTTTTTTTGTTAATGTCAGACATTCTGCCAGCAGATCCACATAATATTTACTGTGTATAATAAACCTATAAGATATGTCTTCTCTCTCCTATTATCTTTGTTTTATAATTGGAGCTCCAAGAGATGGAGAGTTAGGCCTCATTATGAAATGAAAAAAAATTAAAACTCAAACTTATAATTAACTTTTTAAAATAGATTTTTAAAAAATATATTAGATTTTCAGATATTTGAGAAAATATTACAGGAAGTGTTCATATATACCATGCCCAGTTTCCCCTATTACTAGATTCTTATCTTAGTACAATAGATTTTAATATAATTAGCGAACCAAGATTGATACATTTTTATTGACAAAAGCACATAGTTTACGTAGATTATTTTAGTTTTTTATATAATATATTTTGTTGTTGTTAAGGATCTCAGCCAGGATACCATATTATACTTAGTTGTCATGTCTCTACACATTCCTCATGGCTCTGGCACTCTTAAATCTCAGACTTCCTTGTTTTTGTTGGCCTAGATGGTTTTAAAGAGCAATGGTCAGGTGTTTGGTAGAATATCCCTTAAATAGGATGTGCCCAATGATTTTTGCTTGTAATCAGCCTGGGTTGACTGGTGACTGAGAAGAAGAACACCACTTTCATCACATCAGTATTAAATATGCATGCTACCAACATGATACATGACTGATTATATTGCCTCTGATTAATTGACTGCGGTAGTGTTTGTCAAGTTTCTCCACTATATTTTTCATCTTTTGCTCCTTTTATGTACAGTCCACTAATTATAATCTACATCTATGAAGTGAGGTGTTATGTTTCCTGCCAATGAGGGTGGAGTATTTATATAAGTTACTTGAAATTCTTCTACATGGGAGATTTATCTCCTTTCTCCCATTCATTAATTAATCCAGTCATTTATGTTATGTATATATTTATTGTAGATATCTTTTATCAGGTTGAGAATTTCCTCTTCTATGTGTAGCTTGCTAAGAATTCTTATTCAGTGGGTAGTAGGTTTTGTCAATTTTTTTGTGTGTGCCAGTGAATATGATCATAGGATTTTTTTTCTTAAGCAGTAATAATGATGAGTTACATTCATTGATTTGGAATTGTTCAAACAGCCTATATTCCTAAGATGAATTCCTATTTGTTTATGGTTTAAAATTATTTTTGTACATTGTTGGATTTAATTTGCTAATATTCTTTTTTAAATTTAATTTTTTTAAATTATTATTGGTGCATTGTAATCATATAACTTGTTAGGTACAAGCTGGTAAAGGCATACATGCACACAGACCTCATTTAACCCTTCCCCAATTCCTGCCCCATTTCCTCCCCCACCCTCCTTCTCAATTTCAGTTTAGTGATTGACTTTTCTATGTTTTGGAAAGTACATCATGTGCATTAGGGTGTTTCTCTTCCCCACCCCATCACTTTCAGTTAAGTAACCATCTTTGCTCATCTAAGGTTTCTCCTTCTTCATCTAGAGTCCCACTTATGACCTGCTTTCTCCCTAGCTTCTGCTTATTAGGGAGAGCATAAGACCTTTTACTTTTTGTGACTGACTAATCTCACTTAACATAATATTTTCTAGTTTCATCAATTTACCTGCAAATGACATGATTTTCTTCTTTATGGCTGAGTAAAATTCCATTGTGTACATATCCTATAGTTTTGTAATCTATCCATCTGTTGATGGACATCCTGGCTGGTTCCACAGTTTGGCAATTGTGAACTGTGCAGCTATGAACATAGATACATATGCATTGGTCTGATAGTTTGGTTTCCTTTCTTTTGGGTAGATACCCAGAAGTGGTATTGCTGGATCATATTGTAGGTTCATTCCCATTCGTCTGAGGAGTCTCCATACTGTTTTCCAAAGTGGTCACACTAGTCTGCAATCCCACCAAAATGTATTAGAGTTCCCACTTCTCCACACCCTCTCCAGAATTTGTTGTTGTTTGATTATTTGATGATTGCCATTCTAATTGGGATTAGGTGAAATTTCAAGGAAGTTTTGATTTGCATCTCTCTGATTGCTAAGGATGTTGAACATTTCCTCATATATTTATTGGTCATTTGTATTTCTTCTTTTGTGAAGTGCCTATTTAGATCATTTGACCATTTTTTAATTGGAGTATTTGTTTTCTTAGCTGTGAGTTTCTTGAGTTCTCTGTATATTCTAGATATCAGTCCTCTATCAAAGGAGAAGCTGGCAAAACTTTTCTCCCATTCGGTGGGCTCTCTTTGAGGTACTTGATAGTTTCCTTTGCTGCACAGAAGCTCTTCAATTGAATGCAATTCCATGTATTTATCTTCCTTTGAGTTGCTTGTGCCTTTGGGGTCTTGTTGAGAAAATTTTATACTGTGCCTATGTGTTGAAGTGTTGGCTCTATGCCTTCTTCAAGTAACTGTAAGGTCTCTGGCCTGACTTCCAGGTCTTTGATCCATCTTGAATTGACTCTTGTGCAGGGTGAGAAAGTGGGGTTTAATTCCATTTTTCTGCATATGGTTAACCAGTTTTGTCAACACCATTTGTTGAAGATGCTGTCTTTCTTCCAGTGTATGTTTTTGGCTCCTTTGTCAAAAATCAATTGATTGTATGTGTATGGGTTTGTTTTCTTAATCTTCTATTCTACTCTATAGTCTATGTGTCTGTTTTTGTTCTGATACCATGCTGTTTTTATTACTGTGGCTTTGTAACAGAGTTTGTTGAAGTCAGGTATTGTGATGCCTCCTGCATGATTCTTGTTGCTAAGAACTACTTTGGCTATTCTGGGCTTTTTGTTGTTCCAAATGAATTTAAGGACTGATTTTTCTGTCTGTGAGGAGTAACCTTGGTAATTTAATAGATATCACATTGAATCTGTAGATCACTTTTGGAAGAATGGCCATTTTGATGATATTTATTCTGCCTATCCAAGAACATGGAAGATCTCCATCTTCTAAAGTCTTCTTCAATTTCTTTTTTCAATTCCTTATAGTTTTCCTTATAGAGATGTTTTACCTCCTTGGTTAGGTTGATCCCTGAGTATTTTATTTTTCAGGGTGCTATTGTGAGTGGAATCATTTTCTGGATTTCTTTTTCAGTGGATTTATGGTTGGCATACAGGAAAGCTTCTGATTTTTTACGACTGATTTTGTATTCAGACACTTTGCTGAATTTGTAATCAGTTCTATAAGCTTTTTGGTTGACTTTATTGGGTCTTCTAAGTATTATATGTCATTTGCAAAACGGGATAGTTTGAGTTCTTCTTTTCCTATTTATACACCTTTGATTTCCTTCTCTTGACTTATTGTTCTGGCTGTAGTCTCAAGTATTATATTGAACAAAAGTGGTGATAATCGACATCCTTGTCTTGTTCCTGTTTTTAGTGGGAACTCTTGTAGTTTTTCCTCATTTAATATTATGTTGGCTGTGGTCCTATTGTATATTGCCTTTATGATGTTGAGGTATGTTCCTTCTATTCTGATTCTCTCTTTGCAGTGCTTTTAGCATGAATGGGTGTTGGATTATATCAAATGCTTTTTCAGCATCTATTGAAATGATCATGTGATTTTTGTCTTTAATTCTGTTTATGTGGTGAATTACATGGATTGTTTTTCATATGCAGAAGCAGCCTTGCATCCCTGGGACGAACCCAACTTGGTCATGGTGTATACTTTTCTTTATGTGGTTTTGAATGCACATTGCTAGTATTTTGTTTAGCAGTTTTGCATCTAAGTTCACCAGCGATATAGGCCTATAATTTTCTTTTCTTGAGCTGTGTTTATTCAGCTTTGGTTAATTTGCTAATATTCTGTGGAAGAACTTTTGCATGTATATTTATGAGAAATATTGGACTACATTTTACTTTATTGTAAAGATTTTTATCAGATATTCTTATTAAGGTAATGCTCGCCACATAGAGGTGAAAGGAAGTAGTATGCCCTCAATATTTTCTCGAAAAGGTAGAGAAATCATGTCATCTCACCCTTCAATGTTTAATACAATTAATCAGCAAAGCCATTTGACTCTCTGGTATTCATTTATTTAACAATATCCTTGAATCAATAACCTTTAATAAATTACTGAATTTTCCTTGTTTGAGTTAGGCAGTTCATGTCTTTCAAGAAATCAGCCTTTTTCAAATAAGCTATGAAAATGTGTGGACATAGATATCTACTTGTGCATAAAATATTCCTTTATTATCTTCTTGTGTCCTCAGCAACAACAGTGCTTAACTCTCTCTCCTTTCAGATATTAAGTAATTTTTGTCTTTTATCTTTTTTCTTAATAAATGTGGTATAAGTTTTACAATTTTATTTAACTTTTCAGAGATAAGCAAATTTTTATTTAACCTTTTAAATTTTATTTTAGTGTCGTTGACTATCTCCATTATTTCCATTTTCAATTTCCTCAACTTCTGCTCTTTTAATGTTTCTACACTTCTTCCATTAGGTTTAAAGTGTTCTCCTTTATCTGATTTCCTAAGGTAGAGGCTTGAATCATTGATGATTGAAATTTCTTCTTTTATAATATATACATTTTATACAGTAAGTTTTTTCTCAAAATATAGCTTTTTTTGCTTCCTACATATTTTGGTAAGTTGCATTTTATTTAATTTAAAATATTTTTTAGTTTCTCTTGAGTTCCTGTTTTGACTAATATTTTATTTAATATGGTGTTAAAACTGCAAATATTTGGGAATTGTCCAGCTCTCTTTCTGTTATTGACTTGTAGCTTAATTGCATCTTAGTCTGAAAACATACTTTCTATGATTTTATTATTTCAAATTTATTCGAGTGTATTTCATGGTGCAGAATATAGTCTATGTAAGTAAATACTTCATGTCAAATGAGAAGAATGTGTATTATACTTTTGTTAAAGTCTTCTGTAAACATGAATTAGATGAAGTGGACCGATGGCAATGTTTAGGTCAACCACAATCCTCATTGATTGTTTCTGTCTATTTAATTTATCAGTTTACTTTGAGACACTGAAATCTTCAGCTATAATAATGAACTTGTCTGTTTCTGTTGAAGCCTCTGTTTTACCTCATGTTTTTTGTTGTTCTGTTGTTAGAGGTCTGTATATTAGAGGCTTGTATATTAAAAACTATTATGTCTTCTTAGAAATTTGATCCTTTATTTTTTATGTAATTACAGCCTTTAAAAACTGATATTTTTTGTTCTAATGTATAGTTTGTCTAAAATTAATAAGTATATTCCATTTTCCTTCTAATTAGTATTTTTATAGTATGTCTTTGTCTCTTTAAAACTATGTCTTTATATTAAAGTAGATTTCTTTAGATAACATGTACTACTGAACTGTGTTTGTTTATGTTTTTAATCTGCTCTGATAATCTGTATTTTTTTTTTTTTTTTGCTGCTATGTTTAGACCACTTACATATAAAATGGTAATCTAGGTACTTCGGAGGTTAAAACAGGAAGATACTATTACGGGTTCAAGGACAGCATATGGTAACTTAGTGAGACACTGTATTGAATTTTAAAAACCTGAGATATATCTCAGTAGTAGAATGCCTGATCTCAATCAAAAGTACCACCACCTCCAAGAAAAAAATTGGTTTTCCTTTCATATCTAACATGTTATTAATTATCTTCTATTGATTGCAATTGTTGTTTTATTTCTCTCTCTGCTTCCTCTTCTTTTGGTTTCAAAGGAGCATTTTATATAATTTTATTTTTCTTCTCTCTTAACATATCAAATACATATATATGTGGAGTGATATCCAGTAATACACACTGGATTATATATATATATATATATATATATAATTTGTTTTTTTTTTTTTTTGCGGTACTGGGGATTGAACTCAGGGGCATTCTACCTCTGAGCTATACCCCCAGTCCTATTTTTTGTTCTTTATTTTGAAACAGGGTCTCATTAAGTTGCGGAGGGCCTCACTAAGTAGCTGAAGTTGGCCATGAACCAGATCCTCCAGTCTCAGCCTCCCAAGTACTGGAGTACAAGTGTGCGCCACCACGCCCAGCTTATATATTGTATATTAGTGAATGTAATTATGCATTATGCATTACAATTATGTATACATAATAGTATAAAACAGTATATGTTAGTGGACGCCCTACCATTTGCAATCAAACAGCCTCTTTGCCTTGTGGGTAGGCCTGAAGGTTATATCTTGCAGATATTGATCTTTCTAGGAATTAGGCCTAAGTTCCTCTGAGACTAAAGGAGACTTTAAATTCAACCTGAGATTTATCTTTTCTTTTTCTTTTTCTTTTTTTTTCTTATGGTACTGGGGATTGAACCTAAGGGAATTCTACCTCTGAGCTATACCACAGCCCTGTTTTATTTTTTTATTTTTGAATAGGGTCTAACTAAGTTACTGGTGGCCACAGTACCTGGTTTATCGCTTCTTTTTATAGCAACCTTTATTTGCTTTTGTTTTTGTCTTCTAAATACTTTTACTGGTGCATTATAGTCTCACATCAAACATTCACAGAGCACTTGTTGGATGAATTCAGTCAGAGCTCATTTCAGTCCACTGAGAATTGCACTGTTATATTTAAAATTTAGCCTGCACCAAGTGTTTTTCCAAGCAACTTGGACATTTGGAAGTTACTAGACCTTTAAAAGATATTTTCAAATATAACAGGTTTTACAGAAACTTATTATTTTTTCTAGAAATAAAGCCACAGGTTGTTCATAACAGTATAATATAATAACAAATTTTGACTCTGTAGATTAGCATTTTAAGCTTTGCTGAGCAGTATGCTTTCTGTGTACTTTGTCACCATAAATATTTATTCAAATTTTTATCTTAGTACTAGAAAAAATATTGTTTCATATTACTATTATTATATTACATTTCTGTAAGAATTTTATATTTTTATTGGTGCATTGTAATTATACATCATAGTGATGTTCAAAGTTATACAAACATACGTGTACATAGCACTTGGTGTATTTCCCTCAGCATCCACCCTCTCCCCATATTAGTGAAATTGGTAGTGATACCTTCATACCTTATTGTTCATACCTTCATACCACCCAAAATTTCTCCCAGTCCCCTTCCACTCTTCTACTAGTCTTTCTCTCTCTCCTCATTTATTTACAATCTCTTTATTTCCTATTTTTTTCTCTAGCTTCCACATATGAGAGAACACATACAACCCTTGACTTTCTGTAACTGGCTGATCTCACTTGGCATACTATTCTCTAGTTCCATCTATTTTCCTGCAAATGGCATACTTCTGTTCTTCATTTTGGCTCAGTAAATTCCCATTATATCTATATACATTTTCTCTATCGATTCATCTTTTACCAGGCACCTCAAATTACATTTAATTTTTTTCTAAAATATTCTAGTTTTGATTTTTAAAAGAGATTTTTATTGCTCACAGATTTATTTTACTGTGTTTTATCCAAATACATTATTGGAAATTGTACATGTTTTAAATAAATCCATAGTTCCAAGCAAATACACTATGAATTCAAACTATTAGAGGTTAATGATACATACAACATAGAACTGTAGCCAAACAATATGGCTGAAGAAGTGCTCTTTGAAAACTGGACACTCAAAGATGCCAAAGTAGAAACTGGCTTGAGCTCAAGAATGAGCTACGTGTCACTGTCTGATGCTTTGTTTTCATCTTTTATGGAACAGGTTCTAAAATCATTTTTTTCATATACATAGGCTGTCTTAGTGTGAAACTTTTTATGTCTCATTTTTCCATTTATGATTTGGAAGATTTTGATTACCAATGGATGACAATCAGTAAGGAAGAATTTTGACATACTTTCAAGATCCAGCTAGTAATTGAGGATAGTCTGTTTAAATGTGGGCAGCGGCTGACATGCTCTCAGAATTAAAGTGCTCCTTAAAAACTAGTCCCCATTTAGGGGCATTATCAGAGACAGAGCTGATTATATAATCAGATTCCACTCTAGTTTTAGAGCAAAATGTTAGCCATTCTGCCTCTCATTCTTTCTTTTATTACATCTCATTATTGTCTCTTTAGATTCTTTCTTTCTGTTCCGAATGATTTCCTGCCTTATGGCCATCTAAGGAACACAATGGAAGGGTAAAGAATTAATTAAAGTTCTAATGGTGCAATTAGTAGTAAGTGTGAACTGTTAAAGCATTTCCTCAGATGTTTTATAGCTTGTGAGGCATCCTCTTCACCTCAGTCATCGAATACTGACCACCTGTTATCTATTACAATAACATTATATAAGCCAGTTGACAGAAAACAATCTGGTCTCCAGAGATTGGACTAACTGAAGCAATTGACAGGTAGTTACCACAAAGGTAAACTGTGAAAGCTAAGTGGAATGGTAAACAAAAACATAGGCAGGTGTTTAATAGGGGAATACTATTAAAACAATCCAGAAGTTGTAAAATGAATGCATTGTTTATACATATTTTATGGTATTCACTTTGTTCAAAGATTTGAAGATAGTAGCTTTAAAACTGATATTATATATCATACATTTGTAATTACCAAGATGATCTGTAACTTGAATCAAGGTGTGTACATTGCATTTGGTACAGAAATTTTGTTGTAAGAGAATCTTGGTGCTGAATCAGTCTTAGTTTAAAATATAAAAGTGTGTGGTGATGCTTTACACTAAATTGATGCATTTTCTTAAACTTGATAAAGTAAATAAGATTTAATAGAAAAAAAGTTAATTTCTTAGGAAATGCAGGAATTAGTGGTTTTTTTTTTAATTAAGGCTATTTGTTGCTATATTATCCTATGTAATTTCTTCTGGGCACTGAATAACATTGAATTTCTAATATGACTTCTTCAATTATTGATTTGCTGCTTGTCCGTTTTCTAGGAAAGTCAGATGAAGATCAGTATGTCAGTATTTATAGGCTGCATCTCATATGTGGGATGTAATCCATCTTCGTTAAGTTCAGTAAAAGTGATAGATGGCATTTGGCAGTGTAATGATGTGATCACTCTACCAGTGCCTCTTTAAATCATAAGCTGTTGCTCTCTGTTGTGTAGATATTTAATCAGTTATACACCCCATTACTGATTTAATTCAGAATGTCAGTGGCAGGTGAATAATGTGAGTATTTGTATATTAATATCATATTGTATTAATGCTCCCTTCATTTAAGAGTGCAATTCATTTGAAAATCATAAACTGTTTCTTCACGAGTAGAATAAATTTAATCGAGATGGTAAGCTTCTAGCACCTTCAGTGTTTTAATTTAGTCTGTCAGTGAAAAAATGTGTGTCTTTATATCTCTGCTTGTGCTTTCTCCACTCTGGATTGTATGACAATATCACTATTTACTGTAGCTTACTAAAATACTGTTAGTTTATACCTTATGTATATACATGCTATGAAGAAAGAAACTTTGAGGAAAAAAAGTGACAGATCAACAAATTTTATAGGAAGTAGAAAGTACATCAACTAATGAAGATATACTATTAAAATAGGAGTACATAGACATTATTGTTTTTTCTTTATAACTTTATGTAACTTTTAGATTACAGAACAATTTTCATATGTGTAAAAACCTGGTTCATATTGCTGTAACCTGATTTTAGGGGGATAAACAAATTGAATAATTACTTATTTCTATTTCACATTTCAGCTTTAAAGTATATTATTCATAGTTTACAACTTGGAGATATTTGTAATTTCAAAAAAATTAATCTTAGGAAGCTATGTGACATCATTATTTTTTTGAGGACTAATTTTCCAGAATATTGCATTGATTCTAACACTTAGAAGTTTAGAATATGTACCCATATTCTAAAGAATGGAGGCATTATACATCATTTGTCCCCTTATCTGTAGAAAATATATTCCAAAAGCTCAATAGATACCCTAAACTATGAATAGTACAGAACTCTTTACATACATTTTTACTGTGTATACATATTTATCTTAAAATTAATCTATAAATGAGGTACAAGTAGAGATAAGCAATAATAAATAAATATAAAATAGAAAAATTATAATAAAAGTATGTGATTGTGTTAATTACTAAGAAAAATACTAATATTTTCTGACTGTGGTTGATTCCCAGGTAACTAAAACCAAGGAAGGGAAATCACAAAAAAGTGGGTGACTTCGGTCATTGAGGTAATTGAAGAAAATTCAGCTGAATAATGGATACTTTCTCTCAAAGTGTTTTGTTCTACACATCTGAGCAAAGAGGGAAATTGTAACATATCCTAAAAGGGAAGTGTAGCCCTTTTAGGAGTTTCCTGCAGGAAGCATGTAGTATGTAGCGCAATTCTCTGTATACAGCAGTACAAAACTGACACTGACTGATAGACTAAACAAATTCCAACTCAATCTCACTGAACTTCAGAGTCTTCATTCCATGTTCATTTCTCTTAGCCAACTCGATAACTGTCATTTTTAATGTCATCACATTCAGAATGGCTTGGAGTGGACAAGCAGCCTTGCACTGTTAATAGAGCAGACCACCACATTGTCCTTATTCAGATTCATCATCTTCTCAGAGGACTATAGCAATATTTCGAATAAAATGTTGACTCTTAAATAATAAAATGGAGATGATTTACTGTGATTATTGTTAGTTTTCAAACATCAAAATGGAAGAACTGGGAAATGACAGAGGAAAGAGAGAAGAAAAATATGTATTTGTCTGATTGCTTTAAACTATGATAGGTTCTAAA
Source organism: Graphiurus murinus (assembly GCA_004027655.1). Classification (NCBI taxonomy): domain Eukaryota; kingdom Metazoa; phylum Chordata; class Mammalia; order Rodentia; family Gliridae; genus Graphiurus; species Graphiurus murinus. Next base: position 45,446 of record PVLC010010110.1, read on the forward strand.
CTTATTGGGAAAAATTTATGATGTTTAAAAATGCCTATATTGAAGGTATACAACAGATATTTAATTAATCCATCAATCTATCAAATTTTTGGTTGTACAATTTTGTCATAGTACCTTTCTCATTTACATGTATTTCAAAGACTATTTTTCTCATTTTCTCTGTGAAGCTCCTGCAATCTTTAAAGTGATAGAAGGATGAAACATTATTTTGCTTTACTCATTATGCATTGCTGGCCTCTGAATTAGCATTATAATGCCAACATTTATTTTCATAATGCTTCTTTCCTACAAACCATAAACTTTACATAAAAATGATCTCATTTATCTTCATAACATACCTAGTGCAGTAAAGGAACTTCTGGTTATTAACTCATTTCATAAACAGGAAACAAGGTGATACAGAGTTCTCTTTCTGGTCCCCAATAATACTGATTGCATGCTAATTAGCTTCAGTCCTTGTTTAAGACTTTGACAGCCATGAGGTTTGCATGGTTTTCAGTGCCACAAATTTTCAGATATTACTTTTCTATATCAAACTGCACCATTTTGTGATTAATTTAATTTTCACTAAAAAGAGATACCTATGATTGTATGTTTATATACTATCAGATTTGAAATGCATACAGTCAGATTATATATTATCAATAAATACTTGTTTATTAATAATCAACAAAAATTTGTGCTGCAATTACAAAATATTTACTTGAGATAAAAACAGTAAAATTATAAGATAAAATAAAATTATAAGATAAAACATTAAAATTATAAGATAAAATAAATTTTTAAAAAATTTATTTTGTGGCACTGGGGATTAAACCCAGTAGTGCTCTACTACTGAGCTATATTCCCAGTTTTTCATTTGTTTGTTTGTTTGTTTGAAACAAGGTCTAGCTAAGTGTCTCAGACAGCATTATCACTGCTATAATCCAGAAGACCTTACCACACAAAATTCAGAGGAAGGAAACTTTATTGCTCACAGTTTTGGGAGATTTCATAGGTTCAGTTCATGTCAGACTGGGTCTGAGTTCAAGGCATGACAGTGGGAAGCTGAAGAGGAAGAAAGAGGAATGGCCCTGCTCTTACATCCTGAAGGCCAGAACCAAGAGAAAGAGTGCAAGGGGTGGAGGAAACATATAAAATGCCAAGGCCACACCACCAGGGACGTTTTCACAACCAAACCCCACTTCTAGCATGGACACCTACTCTCTCTGAGGCCTCAGGGACATTATAAATCCAAACCATTACACTAAGTTTCAGCAAACTGGCCTGGAACCTATGTTCCTTCTGTCTCAGCCTTCTCAGTATTGAGATTACAGGCATGTGCCACCATACCTGGCTGAGGTTAAAGATCTTTTTTTTTGTAGTACTGGGGATTGAACTCAGGGTGTTCTAACTTCGAGCTATACCCCCAGCCCTATTTTTATTCTTTATTTTGAAACCAGGTCTCACTAAGTTGCGGAGTGCCTCATTAGGTAGCTGAGATTGGCCGCGAACCTGGATCCTCCGGTCTCAGCCTCCCAAATGCTGGGATTACAAGCGTGGGCCACCACACCTGGCAAGGTTAAAGATCTTAGTAAATAAAAATATAAAAAACGTGATAATGTGGGTGGAGAAGTAATTATTTTCTTCTCTGAAAACCTTAATACAAAGGCACATAAGTAGCTATTCTAATGAGAAATCAATTAAAAACTAGTTGCAAATGTGTAACCTCTTGTGGGGTACAGTGGTGCATACCTGTAATCCCAGTATATGGGTTGCTGAGATGTGAAGATCGCGGGGTTGAGACCAGTGTGTAATAATTTGAAAAAACCTTGTTTTGAAATAAAACATAAAAAGAGCTGGGACTATAGCTCAGAAGTAGAATGCCCCTGGGTTCAATACACATCACCTCCCCCAACCGCTGCTCAAAAAAAAAAAAATCTTTAACATCTGTCATTATCCTGTCTACCGGTTTTAACTCAAAAGTATATGACTGCCATGGCAGTCCAGTTTGAAGGACTAATATTTTCTGCCTCCTCCTCAGCCCTCTTTCTTTCCCAGCCCTCTTGACCTCAAGTTCTTCAACAAGCCAAGAAACTTCTACAAATTTGTCTTAAAAATAAATCACTTCTGCCAGCCTCAGGGCTTCCTTTAGCTGTATTCCCCAAGATTATCTGTCCTCAATGGGAGCAAGTTTCTGTTTTTTCCATTTTTGATTTTCTTTTCTGTTTTGCTAGCTTGTTTGTCCATGACATGAACAAATATTTTTATTTTTCTTTCTCTTTTAAATGGCATATCTTCATTTCTAATTAATTTTCTCAACTTCATGCCTGATGGAGTGGTAAAGGATCATTTTATTTTTAATTGTATCTATTACTGTCATATAATTCTTTCTAGTTTCTCTGAAGAGCCTTGATGTTTTTTGTTGCATTTTATATGAATGGAAAGTCTTGTGCCATCTCTCTCTCTCTCTCTCTCTCTTTCTCTCTCTCTCTCCTCTCTCTCTCTTTTTCAGGTGATAGTATATTTGTGATTCTACACTGTCATTTTTTGTTTTGTTTTGTTTTCTTAGATTATGCTATACAATTCTCATTTCTTAGGAAGCTTCCTTTATATTTTTATTTTTATTTTCTCTTATTTTAAGTTGTTTATATTTAAGCATAAATTTTCTTTTTTAATCTTCTTTTCTTCACTACTATATCCATGCATGCTGTAAACTTTTGAAGACATTTAAATCTTTTCATATTTCCTTCTTCCATTTATTTTATTTTCAAAAATAGTAAATAATAACTATTGATAAATGAGTATTTAAAATTACGTATACATTAAAAATGAAAATTCAAATGATTAAGAAATATGTTATTTAAAACTGAGAATGTTTTAAAATCATTTTAAGTCACAGCTAGAATTTACTTCATAGGATTTACCAAGTACATTTTTCTTCCATTCTGAAAACCTATTTACTTATTTCTCCTAGCTAAATAATAAATATAGAGCTCTCAGCAATTTTAAAGTACTCTTAAGTAAGATTATGGGAGTCCACTTGCTCAAAGGAAACAATAAATGCAAATCTGAGAAATGTAGATTTGTCAAAGGAGAATGGACTACAAATTTGTATAAGGAAAATTTATTTTTTTTCTTGAAAATATGAATGTAAATTATTATCATTTTATCAAATAGAGAGCTCTTTATACCTTTTTAGACTGTGTTTGGTAAGGCAATATACTGCAGATGAACCTAAACATATAGCTTAGCTGAAATTATGCTTTTCCTTATATCACTTGAGGTGCAGGCAGATCTAACTAAAAGATTAGAAAGAAAAACCCCTAACACCAAAATCACTTCTTACCTCCTCTGCTATTAAAAATAATCAGTCTTTGAGAAAGAAATATTGAACATGCTGTATCATATTGATAGACTAATTTTTATTTCCATAATAAGTTCATTTTATAACTAGATTTGTTGTTAAATATCTTATTTCTCATGCAACAAACCTCTCCTCTAAATTCCCATGTTGCCATGAATTTCTACCTTGAGTGCAGTGGCAGATTCCTCTCTGTGGTGTTTTTCATAGTAACATACAGTTTAATATGCTTCCATTTTGTCTTTGTGTTCTGGGAGTATGAAATAAGAGATATGCAATTATATGTTTAGTTAGAACAAAACAAATGAATACCTAAAGCCAAGCAATTGTTTGAATCCCTATATTAAATAACATAAGTCCTTAAAATAGCACTGAACATCAGTACGCGCCCAATAAGTACTAATTACTAACTTGATATTTTATGTGTTTGTGATTTCTGAGTCCCCACATTGTTAACCTGTGAGCCTGGAATTGTCACTTACATAATCCCAATTCACAGTATAAATCTTAACTATTATTGCTCTCTGTGTGTGTGTGTGTGTGTGTGTGTGTGTGTGTGTGTGTGTGTGTGTAATTACTGAGGTGTGAACCCAAGGGTGTTCTACCTCTGAACTATACCCCTTGGTCTTTTTTTTTTTTTTCCCCTTACAGGGTCTTGCTCTTGCTATGTTACTGACGGTCTCATTAAAATGCTAAGGCTGGTATTGAGCCTGCAATCCTTCTGTCTCTGCTTCCTAAGTACTGGAATTGCAGACACTTGCCACCGTGCCCAACTTCACTTTTATAGTCATTTAGTAGCAAACTGGCCCTCAAAATTCGTTATCATTAAATAATGGAATCAAATAGAACAAAATATAATATGAATATAAATAAAATATAAAGTTGTTAACTTTATTTTACAAACTACCAGGGATACATTTTTTGGTTTCTAAAAATGTTTAATGTATTTTTTAATGTAATTTTCTGCCAGCAAAATTTGAAAATGGTAAATTCATAAATAAATGCCTAAATAGGATGTGTATATTATGTGAGAGGTTTAGATTGAATGATGTTGAAAGAGTTCATTGACCACTACACAGCAAGTTTCTGATTATATTTTACTGTCTTCCTCCCTAAATTTTCCTCTCCAGCCATCACTGAAAAATTGATTTTCATTTTCAGAGCAATTCATGATCTGGTCCTATTCTCAGTAAAGTAAAACAAAACAGAAAGACTGACATTCAGATGATCTATTTCCCCTCAAATATGTTCTTTAGAAAATCTCTAACTATTTCTCTAAGTGGCTTATAAATATATAACTATAATAGATTTCTTTTGAGGAATGGATAGCAAAAATTTATAACATTAATAAGCAATTTCAAGTCTCTAAACTTTATTCTGTAGATGAAATAAGAGAGAAGGACATAGAATTAGGTAGAAAATTTTGGACTTTCATAGATAAAGCTGAATATGAATGTGGCAAGGACAGATCAGTAATATACCCTTGCAATAAAAAGAGACTGTGACTGAAATGAAATTAGCTTCAATTTGTAGAGAGGTGATGAGGCAATTTAAAGAATATAAAGGGGGAGGGGCATGAACAGGAGCTCAGTAGAGGCAGGGAAATGAAAAATTACAAAGGTTGTTCAGTGTAAATGTGATTAGACCAGCTGGCAATGATCAAAATTAGGATTCTAGTCTCTCCACAGAGACTGGTAAATAGAAAACTTATCCTTCCAAATGATTATACTTCAAAGGAATGGCTTTCAGGTCCTTGAGAAAGATATCCTTCAGTTCTAAAGGATACATACACACTTCAAAGAACAGAGCAAAAAATTATATTTGTATGCCCTTTTTAATAAATGATATAGAAAACTATGTTCAGGGGCCTATCAAGTGGCATTGGCTAGAACTAAGAGAAAGGTATTTGGGTAGTCTTAAGCTTCTCAAACAGGCACCTTAATCAGAACCAAGATTATCCTAGGAATATAGCCAGCCTTGAACTTTAAAAAATTATATCGGAGCCGGGCATGGTGGCGCACGATTGTAATCCCAGCATTCGGGAGGCTGAGACCGGAGGATCCGGGTTCGCAGCCAGCCTCAGCTACCTAGTGAGGCACTCCGCAACTTAGTGAGACTCGGTTTCAAAATAAAGAATAAAAAAAAATAGGGCTGGGGGTATAGCTCGGAGGTAGAATGCCCCTGAGTTCAATCCCCAGTACCGCAAAAAAAAATAAATAAATAAAAAATTATATCAGTGTTTAAACCTTTTATTATGTATGTATGTATATATGCATGTATGTATGTATTTATTTATTTATTTATTTGTTTATTTATTCATGATATTGGGGATTAAGCCCAGGGAAACTTTACCACTGAGCTATGCCCCCAAACCTTTTTATTTTTTTTATTTTTGAAACAGGATCTTGCTAAATTGTAAAGGCTGGCCTCAAACTTGTGATCCTCCTGCTTAGCCTCCCAAGCACTGGGATTACAGGCATGTACCCAGTTTGTGTTTAACTCTTTTAACTTGAGGGGAAAAGAGCAAATAAAACTTGTGCTTAGTGTCTGCAGATTTTATAATCTAAGTTTGAGATCTAGCCAAGAAGAAGGCTCAGAAGAACCTGTCTAGAGAGGGGTCAAGGAGGAAATGTTTGTCAGGGGTCCTCATGATAATGTTTATGGTTGAATAAAATTCCATTGTGTACATATCCCATAGTTTTGTAATCCATTCATCTGTGGTTGGACATCTTGGCTGCTTCCATAGTTTGGCTATTGTGAATTGAGCTGCTATAAACATAGATACACATGCATCGGTCTGATAATTTGGTTTCCATTCTGTTGGGTATATACCCAGTAGTGGTATTGCTGGGTCATATGGTAGGTTCA
>PVLC010010111.1:0-29105 GCA_004027655.1 Graphiurus murinus
TTGTCAGCCTCTTCAGCACCTGGTCTGGGATATATGAAGCAAAAGGAAACTACAGATGCCTTATTGTGTAATTCCTCCAGTCCCAGGGCTGGCCTGCCTCTTCATTCCACTCATCAGAGTCTTCTTGTACTTGTTTTATTTGTAATATCTAGTGGTTTTAGTTGTGTGCAGTGGAAGAAATAGAGAAAATTATGCCCATTTCATTTTTCCAAAAGTGAAAGTTTCCATACTTTACTTTTAAAAGATTTTTCCTCTGGCAGTGATTTACAAAACAATAAAAACAATTACAAAAATTCTTTCAAAGAAAATCTTATAACAATGTCAATCTTAGAATGAAAATCACCCTGAAATCATTTGAAAAGCAGAGGTTTCAAGCTTCTTTCGTTGGGCTATTTAATACTCTTGAAGTGAAGCAGAAGTAAAAGGTACTGGAATTACCTGTAGGCCTGAATCTTGGCCTTTTTCTATGGCTGACACAGGGCAAGAGCAATAAAGAACCAAAAAATGTAATAGTAACCACTTTCATTCTTGCCTCATTTGTAATTAACAGAAGAATGGATTCTCCTTAGCAGAGAACTATAACGTGATTTCTCATCAGTTGGTAAGTGAAAGTTGTTAGGATTGGAAATGGTAGTCTTTAGTGAAGATTAGACACATCATATTCATTGGGTTCCTCCCTGTGCCTGGTACAACGGGTGTAGGGCAGTCTGGGTACGTAATATGTGGTTTCAAGTGAAAAAGAAAACCAAACATGAAACTGCTTATTCAGAAGGCAGGGGAAATCTTATTAAGGTTCTAGCGTATACAACCCTTTGCTTTCACTCTCCTTTTTGACCTTTTCTAGCATGTTTTATTTGCTATTTAGGATTAATCTCTCTCGGGCCATGGACACTTCTCTCCCTAGGTATCTTCCATTCCATATCACCACTTCGATAGCTCCATGTGGACAGACCACCTGAGAAATCACAGCTTCTGTGTCAGAGCATGCTTGGTTTCTGCTTACAGGTACCTGGGAAGCTTTCGAGTCACCGTGGATATGCCATGTTGCTCCCAGCCACGAATAGAGACAGCTGCTCCCATGCCCCTCCTTAAAACACAGGAATCCACAAACCAAATTATAAACCCTCCCTGCATGCACAGGGGAAAGATCGTCAGGGAAGAGGTGTGTCCAGGGTACCCCAAATGGGAGAGTGGACAGTCCAGAATCCACGCCAGGAGGTGGTCAGGAGGATGTGTGTGAGCTAAGGCTCCGGCCTCTATGACATGTGCTCCATTGTCCCATTGGACTTCTCATAAAAAACACAACTTGATTCAAAGAGAAAAATATTAACAAATTTTAAATAACAACTGAAAAGCATTAAACTCCAAGCACAGTACCCCTTTCAGGTCAGAGTTCGGGGACTGCACCCATCTTAGCTGTGAAGTCAGCCCTGCAGGTGGGGACACAGTGAACTAATGCTTTGAGATTCTTTTTAGAACTTCAAAGGAACTGGTTAAAAAATGGAAACTTTATTTTTCTAAACACATATTTCATATGTTTTGTTCACACACACTCGACAAATTTGACTATTTTTTAACTAAATTGCCGTGTTGTTTTGACATTTGGAAGACATTAACGCTTTCAAGTGGCTTTGATGAGATGGGTCTGCTGAATTTCTTTACTTCATCATATCTTAGTATTATGGTTAAGACATGTATTTACTCTCATAAATTTCTTAGTGATCCCATTATTATTCTGTAATTATTCCTTCAAGACAGAAACTAAGTTCCATTACTCAATAGGGACCATTTTATTTCACCTAGAACAAAGAAGCTGTAGCATACTTACTGTCAGTGGTGAACTAAAATGGTTCTCTACAGCTTATTGCTTTTCGCTCACTTTGTTTAGTAAGGGCTTAATTTTTTTTCCCCCGTCAGTCCTACTCAGCCTTAATTCCACATACTACATCAGTATGTCCATCTACACAGATGGCTAACAGAATTAGATAACTTGTATTGTCTTCAAATTTCCTTCTGATTTTCTTATAAAAGATATATTTTTCAAATGATGAGCTACACATTCAAGGTCAAGATATAAATTCAATAGTTGACTTTGAGATGTGGTCATGAATTCGTGTGTGTGTGTGTGTGTGTGTGTGTGTGTGTGTGTGTGTGTGTGTGTGTTTTGCCAGAGATCTTTGCACATATTGAGGCAAGCTGTTTGCTACATCCCTAGCCCTTTTATAAAATTTTATTTTGAGACAGACTCTTGCTAAGTTTCCCAGCCTGGCCTTGATCTCCTCAGCCTCCTTCCTCAGCCTCCCAAGTAGCTACAATTATAGACATGCAACACTTTATCTGACAAGTCTAATAGATTTTTAAATAATGTCAGTAAGAGTACAATAAATTTTATTAAATACTGCCTATTCATGTGTCTAATTATATGCTGCAAAATTTACCACATTTGATGTTTACATTAGTCTTTCAGTATCACAGTATTATTATTTCTATTTTATGGAAAATAAAATTGAAGCATAGTATAATTAAATAATTTGCCATAAGAAAATGAAAAAGGTGCAATTTCTTCAATACTAAAATTCTTCCTTCCCTGCTGTGTCAAAATGTCCTCTCTTTGCAAAAACATAGTGAATCTTATTGCAAAATTTTGAAAATCTTGTTTTACAGATGTAATTCTCATGGATTACTGGATTATTCAAGACTTATTATTTTGTCATGTGTTTTGGTATTTTGTTTACATATTTAGCATTACAATATATAAAAACACCTCATATAAATAATAAAGTTAACTTAAAGGAACATTTGAAACAACTGGTCTAAAATATTTACCCATTTATCTTAGCAATAAAGAAAATTGACTACAACATTTGATAAAGAGACTGCTTTCTTGGAATTAATGCATGCAGAAACAGTTACTGAAGGATGAAAGAGATCTATGATAACAGCATTTTCTAAAGATATCCTTTGGAACAAAGCTCAAAGACAGCATACACAATAGGCTGCAGGGTAGGTCAGTTTTAATATTTGCATCACAAAGTTAATTTGAGTTATATTTATTGCTTTTTGTTTTGGTTCTATTTTAAATTTTATGTAGAATGCACTTGAAATGTCTATGTTTGTAGAAAAAAAAGGTATGGGATTATCTTCTCCTAAATAATTAGAAGGTATTTGAGATGCTGAAAGCATTCAGGACATCCCATCCCCAAATATGCCCCTTTGGCATACTGTTTACTTTGAGGAGAAGATACCTGAGAAACAATAGTACAGAAAGGGCTCTAAAAGTTCCTCCATTCTACCTAGAAATATACAACATTTCCCATGACAAAGGTGGCCTCTCCTTGAACCAGGAAGAGAAAAACACCTCATCCCCAGAGACTGAGAATCAATGCTGAAATGGACCTGTACAACCAAACTTCCTAATATAGCACTAATCTTCCTCTAGTTTTCCTGCCATACATCTCCAGGTTACTTCCTTACAATGTACTATCTCTAGCATAAACCATTCTGCCTTGTCATATCTTTTTTTTTTTTTTTTTAAGTTTTTTATTGGTGCACTGTAATCACACATCTTTGTTAGGTACAAGCTGGTAAAGGCATACATGCACACATTTCTCATTTAACCCTTCCCCAATTCCTGCCCCACTCCCTCACCTTCCTTCCTTCTCAAGTTCAGTTTAGTGATTGACTTTGATATGTTTGTGAAAGTACATCATGTGCATTAGGGTGTTTCCCCATCAAAGTCTTTGTTTCATTTTCAAAATGGTATACAGCCTTTCTGCTCTGCTTACAAGAAGACTTCATTTTCATGTGAACACTCCCATGTACGTGGAAACTTGTAGTGAAATCTGTATGCTTTTCTACTAGTTATGTTTAATTCTTCGGCCTAGGAAGAGACCCTGAGAGGGTAAAGGAGAAACTTTTCCTCCCCTATCTATTCATTTAATTTATAGTAGCTATTTATTTGGTACTTTCCTGCCTCATAATTATTTAATATATAGGAAATATTTTCAACCAAATACATTATACTCAAAGGAGTTTAGTTGGTTTTCCTACCTTGTTTCCCTCTATTAGAAAGATATTATGTAGTTTGAAGAAAATAATAAAGATATGATAAATTTTAATATTTCTTGTATTTTCTACTTTCTTTTTTGTTACTGATGTTACTGGTGAAGACCATTCAGAGCAAGTACCTGATTAATATTATTAAGCATTAGCTATTACTATTAGTTTATTTCCTACTACTATTAAAGCTGAAAGAAGCTTCCAGGGCATGCTAGTCTCTTTTCTGTTGTTATAACAGAATACCTAAGATGGGCTAATTTGAAAAAGAGAAGAGGCTGATCTAGCTCACAATTCTGAAGCCTGAAAGTTCAAATTCTGGTAGCTGCATCTGGTTGAGGCCTCAACAAAATCATAATATGAGAAAAAAATAGAAGAGCAAGCAGGTGAATGTGGGGGAGGGAATAAAGGGGGAGGGGTGCTTTATAACGCGGGATCAAGCCTCAATATGGGTTTTGGTGGGGAAAAATCATATTTCAACTATATCTCCTGGTCATCTAGTCTTAGTTAACCATCTTAATAGGACAGATAGCATAGGGTTCAAAGGTATCCATCACCCAAGATTCAGGGTCAGTCAACAAATATGTTAGGACTAGGACTAACATTATATATATATATATATATATATATATATATATATATATATATATATATATATATATATATATATATATATATATATATATACATATATTCTTAGACAAGATCTTTTCCATTACGCAACACAGATGGATAATTCATGTTTTTTACACTTATCTGAGTACAAGGTTCTCAGTAAGTTTAGGCCCTTCTTGAGCTGCCCAGAATTTCATGTATAATTAATTAAATCCTTCTGCATAGAGCATCTTTCCTCCTAAAATTGTTCTGGCTGATGCATTCGTCCCTCAGGGCTCAGCTTACTTTATGACAGATTATGTGGAAAGCTTTTTTTCAGTAGGACCCTCAACTGTTCCTGTTCTAAAACCAATTTATTAGTTTCCTTTGCTGCACAGAAGCTCTTCAGTTTAATGCGATCCCATGTATTGATCTTCCTTTGAGTTGCTTGTGCTTTTGGGATCTGCTGAGAAAGTTTTTACCTGTGCCTATATGTTCAAGTGTTGGTCCTATGCCCTCTTCAAGTAGCTGCAAGTTCTCTGGCCTGACTTCCAGGTTTTTGATCCACCTTGAGTTGACTCTTGTGCACTGTGAGAAAGTGGGGTTTATTTCAGTTTTGCTGCATATGGTTAACCAGTTTTGTCTACACCATTTGTTAAAGAGGTTATCTTTTTTCCAGTGTATATTTTTGGCTCCTTTGTCAAAATCAGTTGGCTGTAAGCGTGTGGGTCTGTTTCTGAATCTTCTATTCTGTTCCATTGGTCTATGTGTCTGTTTTTGTGCCAAAACCATGCTGTTTTTATTACTGTGGCTTTGTAGTAGAGTTTGAAGTCAGGTATTGTGGTACCTCCTGCATGGTTCTTGTTGCTAAGAACTACTTTGGCTATTCTGGGCTTTTGGTTGTTTCTATGTCTGTGAGGAGTGACCTTGATAATTTCATGGGTATTGCATTGAATCTGTAGATCACTTTTGGGAGGATGGCCATTTTGATGATATTTATTCTGCTTATCCAAGAGCATGGAAGATCTTTCCATCTTCTAAGGTCTTCATCAATTTCTTTTTTCAACTTTTTATAGTTTTCCTTATAGAGGTCTTTTACCTCTTTGGTTAGGTTTCTCCTTAAGTATTTTGTTTTTTGGCATGCTATCGTGAGTGGAATTGTTTTCTGGATTTCTTTTTCAGTGGATTTATGGTTGGCATACAGGAAAGCTTCTGATTTTTTAAGATTGATTTGGTATCCAGACACTGCTGAATTTGTTGATCAGTTCTATAAGTTTTTTGTGAGATTGTTGGGTCTTCTAAGTATAGTATCATGTCATCTGCAAAAGGGGATAGTTTTAGTTCTTCTTTCCCTATTTGTATCCCTTTGATTTCCTATTTCCTTCTCTACTATCAAGAACCTCAACAGAGAGCCCACAGTGTGGGAGAAAACTTTTGCCAGCTACTCTTCTGATACAGCACTAATATCTAGGATATACAGAGAACTCAAGAAACTCACAGATAAGAAAACAAATAACCCAATCAAAAAATGGGAAAAGGATCTAAATAGACACCTCACAAAAGAAGAAATGCAAATGGCCAATAAATGTATGAGGAAATGTTCTACATCATTAGCAATCAGAGAGATGCAAACAAAAACTACCTTGAGATTTCACCTAACTCCAATCAGAATGGTAATCATAAAAAAACACCAACAACAATCAATGCTGGTGGGGTGTGGAGAAGTGGGAACCCTAATACATTGTTAGTGGGATTGCAAACTAGTGCAACCACTTTGGAAAACAGTATGGAGGATCCTCATATGAATGAGAATGAACCTACCATATGATCCAGCAATACCACTTCTGGGTATCTACCCAAAAAAATGAAAACCAGACTATCAGACCAACACATGTGTATTTATATTTATAGCTGCACAATTTACAATTGCCAAACTATGGAAATAGTCAAGATGTCCATTGACAGATGAATGGATTACAAAACTATGGGATATGTACACAATGGAATTTTACTCAGTCATAAAGAAGAAGAAAATCATGTTATTTACAGGGAAATGTATGGAACCGGAAAACATTATGTTATATGAGATTAGTCAGTCACAAAGAGTAAAAAAGCATATGTTCTCCCTAATATGCGGATACTAGGGAGAAGGTGGGGCACAAGAGAGACTCCAGATGAAACGGAAAAATCCTAGATAAGCAAAGAAGTTGACTTAACTGAAAATGATGGGCAGGGGGAGGGGGGCCACCCTAATGCACATGATGTGCTTTCACAAATATATCAAAGTCAATCACTAAACTGAACTTGAGAAGGAGGGAGGGAGGGTGAGGGAGTGGGGTGGGAATTGGCAAAGGGGTTAAATGAGAAATGTGTGCGTATATGCTTTTATCAGCTTGTACCTAACAAAGATGTATGATTACAATGCACAATTTATAAAATAAATAAATAAATAAAACCAGTTTATACCTTCTCCTAGAGACTTTCACAGTCTCTGTTTAATATAATTATCCCCTTAGATAGATTTGCTGATTTTTTTATACTTCTCTCCAGACAGATTATTAGCTCCTTGGGGTAGAAACTGTATCTTCTACAGTAGAGTATCCAAACATTTAAAAGGGATATGAAATATCTGAGTGGCTTGGAATTGAGAACTAGTTGAAGATTAGAATACGTCTGGTTTGTTACCCTTGACCCCATCACATTCATCCCCTACCCTGCTTCATTTTTCCTTGGAGGGCCTCACCTTCTCTACTTGCTCATTCAGAATGGAAAAGTCATTGCACATCCAGGCACAAACAGATTTTTTTTTCCTTATTTCCCTATATCTTGGCCAGATCCTTGATTTTTATCAGTTTAGACTCCAAACCTGCTCAGAGTTACATGAATTATATAATACTTCTTTTTTCTGATAATCAGAGAATTTCTACATTATAATTCCCCAAAGTATTTTTCAAGAAAGATTATGAAGAATTTTATGAAATATAAAGAGTCCCATAAAAGACTAATGACAAGTCTGTGAAAAATCCCAAGTTTAAGTATGGTCAGGAAATGAGGCATATCAGTGTCCTTCTGAGATATCACATATACTATGGCATATTAGAAGACCTGTGCGGATCTGCAGTTAACAGCAAACATAGACAGTCATTGGGATAACATATTTAATCCAAGTTATTTGACTATAGATTCTCAGATGCAGCGCGTCATGGTCTTGTGGTCTTTGTTTCACACCTGAGAAATCATGTTCTTCCCAAAGGTCACATCGGGGACATGCTGGTCACTCCTAGAATCTATATAGGAGACAATCTACACGGATTCTCTAAAGAGCAGGTGTTTTGCTATTTTGTCTTTTTGTTTGTTTGTTATTTTTCTTCTTCTTCTGGGTCCATTCACCCTGCAATTTATTTTTTAATTTTTTTCTCAATAATTTCCAGGCTATTTAATTTCTTTTTTGTAATTATATTTATTTTTAATACATTTTTTACACTGTAGTCTCACATCATAATGCAGTTTAGAGTGACAGGGACATGCACTGTGCACAGCACTTCAAGAGCCTCCTCCCAGCTCGCTCCTCATGGATGAGACTGAGATTGGAATTGATAATTCCACATATGTGCATAACCTCAGTGGAAGTGTTTTCCAATTTCTAATGACTTGAGGCATCATTTTAATTTATCCTTAATATTTTATGGAGTATTTTTTACATCAGCAGCACTAAGGAAATGTATGATACTCCAAATAAACTCTAAAGCATAATAATTGTCAAGAATATTCTGATATTCTCTTGAGTCTTGGTATACCTTCCTGTAAGCTTTTTATTTAGTGTTTTAAAAATGAGCCAATAAATTGCACCTCACTTGAATGTTATGCAGCTTGGAGTCAATTTTTATCATCAATTTTTCTATATTTCATCATTGTTAGTGTGTTTTTTCATATGTAACCACAACAATCGGGAGGCATGCTCCAGCGGATGTAGACCACGGACATTTGAATTTGGAAGAAAAGGGACAGTTTACTTATTGCTTCTTGGGTTTGTAGTGCAATGTACTTTAAATTTAATATATTTGCAATTTTCTCTTTGTATTTTTATTAAAATCTCTACTTATTTTCCCATTCTTCTCTGACAGATAGTCTTATTTCTCCTATATGTGTTTCTGGTGCTAATATCTGTAATTCAATAGTCAGAGAAACTAGAAATTAGTTTGTACAACATTTTCAACAGAAAATGTTTTCTTCAGGCTGCATTTTATTTCTAAGCTAAAAGAAAACACAATATTCTATAGATGGCTTATCTACAAGAAAAAAAAAAAAAGAAACCTGAGTTTCAAAGATAAAAAATGATAGTGGGACTTTCCTGCTAATCATAGGAGGCTAGATCAACACAGGGTCAGGTCCACGTTGCTTCTTTGTCTGGAGTCTGTTCATACCATTCAACACAGATCTGTTCACTCAAATAGGGTTTGTACAATCGTATTTTTTTTATTAGTGCATTGTAATTATACATCTTATTGAACTTCAGAGTGATAGAGGCATATATGCACATAGTACCCATTGAGCCCTCACCCAGTTCCCACCCTAGTCCCTCCTTCCCCCCCTTCCTGCGCTCAGCACACTGATTGACTTTGATAAGTTTGTGTATGTTCATCATGTACTTTGAGGTACTTTCCTCTTCAGTTCTTTCTCTCCCTTTTTATCTCCTTCAGTTAAATCCCCTCCTTCATTCCATTAAGGTTTCTTCTCTTTTGTCTAGAGTCCCTCCTATGACCCAATTTCTCCCTAGCTTCTGCATATGGGGGAGAACATCCAACCTTTCACTTTTTATGACTGACTGACCTCACCTAGAATGTTCTTTAGTTCCATCCATTTCCCTGCAAATGACATATTTTTTTTTCTTCTTTATGGCTGAGTAGAATTTCATTCTGTGTATATCCCATAGTTTTGTAATCCATTCATCTGTTGCTGAACATCTCAGCTAATTCCATAGTTTGGCAATTGTGAATTGTGCAACTATAAACATATATGCATGCATTATTCTGGTAGTTTGGTCTCTGGCCTTTTGCATAGATACTCAGGAGTGGTATAGCTGGGTCATATAGTAGGTTGATTTCCATTCTTCTGTGGATCCTCCACATTGTTTTCCAAAGTTGTTGCACTAAAATGCAACTTCACCAACAGTGTATCAGAGTTCCTACTTCTCCACATCTTTGCCAACATTTGTTATTTTTTTTGTGTTTTTAAGATTACCATTCTAACTGTGGTTAGGTGACATCTCAGGGTAGTTTTGATTTGCATCTCTCTGACTATTAATGATATTGAATGTTTTGTTTTTTCATACATTCATTGGGCATTTGTATTTCTTCTTTTCTGAAGTATCTATTTAGCTCATTTGCCCATTTTTAATGGGGTTACTTATATATTTTTTTTGGCTGTGAGTTTCTTGAGTTCTTTGTATAGTCTAGATATTAGCCCTCTACCAATGAAATAGCTGGTAAAGATTATCTCCCAAACTATTGGCTATCTCTTGAGGTTCTTGAAAGTTTCCTTTGCTGCACAGAGCTCTTCAGTTAATGCAATCTCATGTATTAATCCTCATTTTAACTTCTTGTGTCTTTGGAGTCTTGTTGAAGAAATTTTTACTCTTGCCTATATATTGGAATGTTGGTCCTATGACCTTTTCAAGTAATTGCAATGTCTCTGGTCTAATTTCCACGTCTTTGATCCATCTTAAGTTGACTCTTCTGCAGGATGAGAAAGTAGGGTTTATTTCCATTTTTCTGCACTTGAATGGCCAGTTTTGCCAACACCATTTGTTGAAGAGACTAACCCACACACTTACAGCCATTTGATTTTTGACAAAGGGGCCAAAACATATGCACTCTCTTACCTTGCTGTTGATTTGACTGGTACTTATGTTTGATGAAGCCATGAAAGACCTTCAAAATCAAAATTAAATTATGATAATTGTATAATGAATTGAGTATTGCAATGTAGTATTTATGCCTTTGGGGAAGAAAATAAAAAAAAAACCTTTTTATGCAGCTCTTAGTCAATAACCCTCTCAATCGAGAGAATTACTTTAGATCAGAAACCAGTCTTCTCTTCAGCACTGTTGATTAGATATCACCAAGCCACATTTTCTTCTTTCTATAATGAATGTGTTCTCTGAAGGTGTTTACTAGAGTTCCATAAGTTGTTCTTACTTGGTACTTTTCTGGTTAGAATGAACTCTTTCTTTGACTGGGTGTGAACCTGGTTAAATGCCTGAAGTCCAGAGAGCTGCCATGTTCTCTCTCTCTCTCTCTCTCTCTCTCTCTCTCTCTCTCTCTCTCTCTCTCTCTTTTCTTTTCTTTTTTTCTTTTTTGTAGTACTAGAGATGGAACCCAGGGCATTATAACTCTGAGCTACACTCCCAGCCCTATTTATTCATTTTTTGAAACAGACTCTCACAAAGTTGAAGAGGGCCTCACTAAGCTGAGGCTGGTCACGAACCCAGATCCTCCAGTCTCAGAATCCCAAGTACTGGGATTACAAGTGTGTGTCACAATGTTTTCTCATCTTGCTTCTCTGGGCAATACAGTATTTCTTTAGACCCAAGGAGGTAAATCAGATGAATCAAAGTTATCTACATCTACAATTATTGACAGTAAGGCATAGAGAAGTTAAATCCCCTGTTAAATTTGCACCATAGTTATTGGTCCTACCAGAAAAGAATATTTTGTTCACCTATCCTAAAATTCTGGGCCTGAGATGTGTGTGCCAAAATTCACTATTCTTGACTTTTCTGCTTATCATCACCAGTTGTACAAAAAATAAATAAAATAAAATAAAATTTTCTTAGGTGTTCAAAATACAATTTTCTTGTTTCTGCTTGTGCATTCAAACATTCCTTATTTTCTTCACTAGCAGGGATATCCTTTTTTCTTATGATGTGCCTTTTTCTTCTTCTTCAATTGCCATCCCAAATTTTCTTCCTCCTTAAAGGCTTCCTGGTTTAACTTTCAATATCAGATTGCAATTTTCCTTCTTAGGTTGATTTTTATATATTAATTTACTTTCACTGCAATTTCATCGTGACTTTATATTTTCATGTCCTTGTCCAACCCCCTCCAGCCCCATCAAATTGTAAATCCCCCAAAGACCAGTTACTACCTTCCATTTTCCTTTACATTCTTCAAGATGTTTATTAGGGCAAAAGTTCTGATTTTCTTCTCTTTCTTTGCATCACTAAAGGAGGAAATGCAAATATTTTTTCCCCCAGGGAATTTTTTGGAAAAGAGTTTTTCAGTGGCTAATGATTTGTAGTCTGGGTTTAATGGTCCATCAAAGTCTATTAAGTAATAGCAGGAGGAAAAGAGGGGTTCCAATGGAACATGGGAAGGGATAAACCAGAAAGAGGAAAACAATGTCTCCAGGACTACAAACATAATCTAGAGGAAATGGAACAGGAAAGGGCAGGGTTTATGAAAGAAGAGCCGGGGAGACCAGAGGCATATATGAGGGAGGGGGACCCATGTGGGAATGTTGAGGCAGAGCTGAGAAACTATACCTGGTGAAGGCCTCGAGCAGGGGCCTTGTTCTTGGGATCAATGCCAGAGCCAAATCATAACTTATAGCCCTCCTCATTGCAAGCCTGTGCAGGGACTAGCATGTTTGCTTTCCTCTGTTGAGGGACAAGAAATGTGTTACTCCTCCTGCTGCCCAAGGAATGTACCTTGACACCACTGGGCACCTCATGAGCTCACCTTCTTCCTAGGCCTGCCACTCAGAGCATCAGGGACATTATCCCTGTGAGTCAGGGCTCTGGCACCCAGCATTTATCTTCAGCACAGACTTCTATTCTGGTTTCCTATGTGCACATTGATTCAATGCCATGGACATTCCCAATTTAGCATACCCCAAAGCCAGCCTCTCGTGGTCCTCATTGTGGCACATGGCATCAGTATCCATTCAGTTTAAGCCATAAACCAGAAGTCACACTAGACCTATTAAAGTTACATAATTTAAATACTTAATGAAGCACTATTCACAAAGGTGAGGGTGACATTTAAAGAAACCAAGTAATAAGGCATTAGTCCTGAAATGATGATTTTGGGAATTCAGAGCCCCTGCCTGGGCTTGAAGGAGCAGCTGGAGGGAGCATTCCCCGGCACCCAGGCAGGGTGGGCTGCACAGGAAGTACTGGGGTGGCGGGTGTCTGTCAGTTAAGGGATATGGCCAGCCCTTAGCACCGCATGGTGATGAAGGAAGGAAGAGCCCACTGTCACTCTCAGGCCACACCTCAGAACTCCTGCACAGTTCCTCAGCCACTGGATAAGAAAACAAAGCCCTGTTGATGTAAACCTAGAGTGAGCATATTAAGACATAGGTCAGGGTAGAAAAGAATGAAGGATGGATCAGGACAAACAAAAGAAAGCAAGATTGTAAACACATTCTTTATTCAATCTGATTATTTAATTCTCCAGCATGTCCTTAAATTAAAAGAGAGAAAGAAAAGAGGAAAGAAAGGAAGAAAAAGAAAAAGGAAGAAAGATTGAGAGCAGACAGAGTGTTGGACAAATCACTCAGAGGAGATCACGCCAGACCCTCCCAGGCTGGGACAGTGGTTGATGATTTCCCCCCGTCCTTGTCCAGGGGCTACACACTAGGGACCCCACAAATGTGGGCGAGGGCCTTTGAGTCTAACACACCCGGAGCCAGCATTCTCTCTGGCTTGCTCAGTTCCATGCCAGCATGAAGCAGCTCTTGAAGATTGGCTCTGCAGTCGTCACTCACTCACACACTGACACGTAATCAAATGTTTTACTTTTGTTCCATTATCTTTTCATCAAAACACTTTGAGGAAAAAAAATGATTGACACCACCAAGTTAATTCAGTGGAGGACAAACAATCTTCAAAGCAGAGTTATCTCTCCCTGAGCTACCTCGACAGTCTGCAATATTAAATTCATAAATCGAATTACATCTGCCTCTGACGGACTTCTCTTGAAAGTAGATATTATTCTCTTTCTTTTTACATAATCAATCATGGATTAAAGCAGGTAACACAGGTTGTTTGCCACAGATCAATTTCTTTATAAAACCAGAAGAGGGAGGGTCAGAAAGGAGAGGGTGAAGACTGTCTAGATTGCTAAAATAAGAGACCTGAAACCACCTCTTCCTTTGGCTCCCAGGAAGCTGCATTCTCCTTCCTTTCTACTCAGAAGGGGATTTTTCCTTACTCAAGGGGATTTTAACCCTTATCTGAAATTTCTTTGACAGTTCACTCTTTCAAAGATACAGTCCATGTACTCTTCCTATAAATAAAGATTGGGTTTACTGGCTTACTTTTAACAAATCAAGTGAGGACAAAGAATTGGGACCACCTATGTGACTTCTAAGTCCAGTAATACAAGGCTGGCTCTGTCTTTCTTGGGACACATGCTTTTAAAGCCCTGAGCTACCATGGGAGAAGTTGGCCTATCCCAATGTGCTGTGCGGGAGAGATGGCCTCACAGTAGAGACAGTCCAGGGAGGCCATCGAGTCCAGCATTCAGCTCCTCGAGCACCACTACCTGCAAGGGAGGAGCCTTCAGGATGATTCTAGTCTCATCACTGACTGATGACAACCACACCATATCCAGAGGAAGAAACATTCATTGACTCCGGTCATTTCACAGAACCACGAGACCTCACACTAGTAGGTGATTCTTACTATTTTTCCCAGCAATATTTGTTACACAGCAACAATACCCAGAGCATTGTCTCTCCTTTCGTTATACTCTAAACATTACTTGGCCCATCCTAGACCTCCCCTTGCATACTGCACTGATTTCCCCAAGTAACTTCAACATTATTATAACTTGTATGTGTGTGTGTGTGTGTGTGTGTGTGTGTGTATGTGTGTGTATGTGTGTTACTGAGTATTGAACCCAGGGACATTCTACCTCTGAGTTACAGCAATACATACTTACTTGTTTAAATTTTGAAACAGGGTCTCAATGAGTCATCATGAGCTGGCCTCCATCTGTGATCCTCCTGTCTCAGCCTCCCATGTATAGGGACTACAGGAATGTACCACCATGCTCAGCTTTCATCTTCATAGATTTAAATAGCATTTATATGTCATCTATGGAATTTATATCTTCAGCACAGATATCTCTTATGGGTTTCTTGGTAAATGTCAGCTCTATCCAACCTTTGCATAAGCCATGCCCCTAGGCCTCATTACCAAGTTCTAGCAATTGTTTTTCTACAATTTTGGCAAATGTAAGTTATTTTTGTCCCCACCACTACCATTCAAGTCCAAGGGACAGTTATACCTTTATCATTTAATACAATAATTTCTCAATTTTCTCTTCACTTACAATGTTTTACCACCATTGTTAACCATCCATTCTTTATCCAAGAGCCATGTCGACGTTGCAAATGTAAAGCATACAGCTTTAGTACCTCCCTATTTAAGAACAGGTGATGGGTAAAATTTCCTCCACATTGACTTGGTAATGATTTAGCTCTGCCTTCCTCTTCATCCTCTCCCTCGCTCATGAGACCTGCTCCCTCTGTCCTTCTCTTAGCTCCTCAGACATTCCTCGCACTTTTAGAAGGCCTTTTGTATGTGCTGCTTTCATGTGTGTAACACATGCCACCTTCCTCTGACTCTGTCCTCACCACAAACCCCCAAATGCCTCCAAGTCTCAGCCTTATCGTCCTTCTGCTTGAGCTTCAGTGCTTCTTCCTTGAGTAGCATCCTTGACTTCCAGTGCTGAACTGGTTTTGGTCTTTTATTTAAGTCTCTTACAAAAAAACAAATGCTCACTTATAGGTATTACCACAATTAGAGTATATATATATATATATATATATATATATATATATATATATATATATATATCCTTTTTTCTTGAATTGTTTTACATCTTATCCCTGCCACTGCTCTGTAAGCTCCATGATTTGTTCACTACAGAGCATCCAGGATTTAGTGGTTTCCATATCACTGTAAGTGTCCAGTTAGATGAATACATACTTACTTTTTAAATGTGATTTTTGGGTGAATGTTTTGAGATACTTGGAATTTTTGAGAAAGCTACTTTACTATGACCTTGTGTCCATGTCATCATGTAGACAGACGTCTTGGAGGAAGAAATCCCCGCTGGAAGATTACACTACAAGAACTTCATTCAGAGGCAGGATAAAGCCTAAGACCAGTCTTCAGAAAAGTTATAGAACTACAGAGTACCTCCAACTCAGAAATTTCTAAATAAAAAATCAGTCTTTACTTTTCTAAGATTTGTATGAAAGGCTAAGCTTCCCCTTCTACAGATTTTGGAGAAAAAATCAACCAGAATCCCTTCCTTCAAAAAAATTTCCATTATTAATAGGTATGATTTTTTTCAATTTTACCAAGAAACAAACCATTATTTTCAGAATAAAAATTTAATCCTATTCCTTTTATTCCAAAAACTTTTATGCCTGGCTTTATAATAACCAAGAGCAACAAAGTAAAAACAAAAGCAGTTTTCATGGTTTAGATAATATATTGTTACCTTTCTACCTAGCTCCAGGGTCAGATGAGTAATAAAAAAGGAAACTTTAAAAACTAGAGTTGAAAATAGAAGAAACAACATTAACAAAAACCTTTAAAGCCCAGGTAACATGAAATGGTCTTCTCTCTTTGTGTAAAATATCACAATTCTGATTCTAATTTGTTACAGTCAAAACTCTTACAAAAATTCAACCCTATAAACAATGTGGGTGAGAAAGTGTGTTCCCGATTACATACAATGCAGAAAAAAGCTTTGGTGAATACCTGTCACATGCATGAAGCCCTCTACCACTACTGTGGCATCCATGACGATTCAGAATGAAATAGGTCAGATAACCATCAGTCATATTTTCCTTTCCTCCTGGGAAAAGGAACATTCCAACTGCCTTGAGCCTGATATCAGCATCTTAAAAAAAAAAAAAAAAAAAAAAAAAAAAAAAAAAAAAAAAAAAAAAAAAAAAAAAAAAAAAAAAAAAAAAAAAAAAAAAAAAAAAAAAAAAAAAAAAAAAAAAACTGCATGATTGTCATTAAACACTTTCCCCATCAATACTTTTACTAAAAAAAAATGAACTAAATAAATTAAGTCAACAGATAAAAGAGCATATGAATGAATTAGGCAGTGTCCCTTCTCATCACTGTTCTCTCTATAAATGACAGATTAGCTGCTCATTTAAAATCTGTCAAGCAAGTTCTTTGAAAATCCAAATAAATCAAAAGAATTATAAGACAGTCTGGTTAAGTGGAAGTAGATTATAGCATTATGCCCAGTAGTTGCATTTATTAAACTAAAGCTTAGAGGGCCACAATCTTAAATGTTCTAGATGAGTGTTTTTCTAAATTATGATTTAAAAAAATATATTCATTTGTTCATTGTAATAGGATTCTTTGATCCTCCTCACTAATGTTTTGTCTTTCTTCCTTTCTGTAAAATTTCAAATTAAATAGGAATAACAATCTGTGGTTTATGTTTGTATTTCTGTATATCCTTTCCAAAAATTATATTGCGGGATGTTAAGGAAGTTTTATGTTTTAAAAATGCTATGAAACTGGGCATGGTGGTGCACGCTTGTAATCCCAGTACTTGGGAGGCTGAGACAGGAGGATCCAGGTTTGCTGCCAGCCTCAGCTACTTAGTCAGGCACTCCTCAACTTAGTGAGACCCTGTTTCAAAATAAAGAATGGAAAAATAGGAGTGAGGATGTACTCAGAGGTAGAATGTCCCTGGGTTCCATCCCTAGTACCAAAAAAAGAAGAAAAAAAATTCATGAAATACTGAGTTGATATAAATAGATTTCTTACAAATTTGGGCCCTTTTATCAATGCTATTGTGTATTTGGGGATCTCCAAACGGAGATATGATCTATAGTACATTCCGATTCATTTGATCTCATGATTCTTTTATTTCTCCGGACTATTCAAGGGACTAGTGTTTAATCAAGCACTTTTTCAGAAACTGCCCTCTGCAAGTCCATGAGTTAAGGTAGCCGGAAGCTACTCAGGAAGGCCACTAGTGCCATCTAAGGGCTCCACCCTCAAGGCCTAGTTTTAACCTTTCGAAGATCCTACTTCTGAATACTATCACAATGAGAGTTAATTTTGACATCTGAATTTTAGGGTCAAATATACAGTCCCTAAGAGTTGTATAGTATGATGATTTCTTCTCCTACAACTCCATCTGTGTATGAGACATCATGCCAGGGTGCAGAGGACATGGATGTGGATATTTAAGAGGATGAAAGAGAAAGACTTTCTCCAAGGAACTTCCAATTGAAAAGGAAGGCAGTCTTGATAGAATTAGCTATAGCATATATGAGAATCTGCAACCCTGTTTCCCACCTTCAGGGAGAGGAATACCTAGTAGGAAAGGTAGAAAACTAAACGTGTGTTTATAAAATTATGTGCTGATCACAGTCACCCTCCAAACTCCTGAGTTCCACATCAGTGATTCAACCAACCATGTATAGAAAAATTTTTTTTAAATTGTGTTTCCACTGAATATATACAGAATTTTTCTTGTCATTGTTCCCTAAACAATATAGCATAACAACTATTACACAGGATTTACATTATATTAGGTATGGTAGGTAATGATTGAAAGGACAAGGAGGTATGCATAGGATAGATGCAGATATTATGCTGCCGTTTTATATAACAGACGAGCATCTGCAGATAGACTTTGGTATCTTGAAGGAGACAGGGATGGGAATGGGAGAGAGAGTGTTCTGGAAGCAATCCCTCAAGAACACAACTGTGCTTTGACTATGAATAGGTATATGCAAAGGGTATTTTTTTTTAAGGAGAAAGAGGGCATGTGTGTGAGAGAAAAATAATCTTGAGCCGGGCGTGGTGGCGCACGCTTGTAATCCCAGCATTCGGGAGGCTGAGACCGGAGGATCCGGGTTCGCGGCCAGCCTCAGCTACCTAGTGAGGCACTCTGCGACTTAGTGAGACTCGGTTTCAAAATAAAGAATAAAAAAATAGGGCTGGGGGTGTAGCTCGGAGGTAGAATGCCCATGAGTTCAACCCCTAGTACCGCAAAAAAAAAAAAAAAAAAAAAAAAAATAATAATAATAATAATAATCTTGAGCATCTTGAGACTTAGTCACAGTGGGAGCAGTAAGTCGCTGCGTATCCCTAGCTACCCATTGAATCCTTTAAGCTCCAATTTGTTGTTACTTGAAAGAGGTGGGACACCATGGCTCCAGGCTCTTTAGCAATTCTCAGAGTCTAATCTATTTTACTGTCTTATATATTTGCCAAAGCCAGGTTTAAAAAACTAGGTAGCCAAGAGTAGATATAGTAGCTGATCTGCTTCTTCAACATTGGTTTTGTTCCTATTTATTATCAAACTTACATTGAAACAAGTTGGGTAATTGTTCAAAACAAAAGATCATTACTTGGAAAGGAGCATCTCAGCTGTGTTGTGATGAAAAGACTTTGAAAGGCCCAGGAAAGAGGGCTTTTGCCTGTATTGTTTCTCTTCTTCACTACAAAAATCATTTTGTGCAGGTTCAAGTGCAAGATTAGATACTAATTCGGTTCTCTACATTACAGAACAGTCTTTAACACAATATTGAGATATGGGCTTATCTAGAGGGATTGTTTTTGAAAGAAATACTGCTATTTAAAGCGATAGCCATAATCCAGCTTTGTTTTCCTAATTATTCAGAACAGAAATAACTGGCTGATTTGCTGATATGCAGATAAATATCAGGTATTATTTAGCCAGCACCAATCCATCTAAATATCTGAATATCTTTCTACCACTCTGGGAATAGGGAACCTTTTTAAGAAAAGGAACTTTGTTTCCTATAGACTAAATACAAGATATTAGATAGTACCCATAGGAAATAAGAAAAAATAGATAAGCTCTACTTTCTTGCACAAAAAGAAATCGGCCCTCTTCAAATGCTGATGGGAAGTCCTCTCTGGACTGATCTGTCAGAGTCTCAAAATGAAGGTACTGAAAACAAAATAAATTACTGCCTGGTTCTGACTGCAAGTAAGGGCAGGGTCTAGTCATTTTCCAACCAGAAGTAATGAAACTGTAAATAGCTTATATGAAGATGTAAACTACAACTTTCTTTTAAAATCCTTCTACCTCTCGTTCTTATCTCCACCTGACCTTCTAAGTCATCTGCTTTTTCATTTGCACTTTGAAGAAATTTTCATTCAATGTACTGTTCAATTTTAAATAAAAGTTCTAGACAGATATATTTGATTTTGTTTTGGACTATCTTTTTTCTCTAATATCATTTGAGTTTTCCAATTTTAAGACACGTTGGTTACTTGTCTTCAGTTGTCCAAATTGTTGACCGCCACAACTCACCTTTCTTCTCTGTTACAAATGCTACCGGCTGCCTTCCTGTCTCCAGCTGGTCACTTCTCTTGTCTTTCCTTCTTTCTACACTTCCTTCTACTTCATTCACAATGCTATCAGCATATAAATGACATCCCCACCTCTATAATTCTGCTCCCAAATACCTAATTATTCATACCTTTCCCTTATGGTGATCCATGTAGAGCAATTCTAGCTACTGCTTAAGAAAACATTCTTTTTTGAATATGTTATGTGAGCGAGCATATAAACCTGCCCATATTAGCCCTTATAAGAAGGACAAACCACCTCTAGAGGATGCTGAACAGAGAATATGTTTTAGTTTCTGAAGCCTCACCACCCCTTTTTGTCCTACTTTTCTCCATAGGAAGAACAAGTCCTTCTTACCTATGACAAGGGCAGTTGTTTGCTTGGCCCATCAGCTTATCCCTGCTGTGTGTTTCTGTCGGTACTGCCAAGTTCAGGACACAAAGCAAAAGGAGCCTGCGGCATCTGCCATGGAGCTCAGGTGCAGCAGTATGTCTACCTGCTGATCCTGCACCCTCAAGTCCTTATGGAGTACAAAGATACAGTCCAGAAGAGTTCATCACATCCACAACTCCCATGAATGCCCTTCTACAGTCCCTACAATGTTGAAAATCATAACAGAAGCACAGGGCACAAGATTTTCAATTACAGAGCTTTGCTGGAGGGAGGATTCTGGGTGGTAAGGGGAGATTTGTGCATAAAATCAACACATGGTTAACCTTGCAGGTGAGCAGACCAGGTGCACACACAATCTTAGAGGTTTTGGAAACATCCCTAAGCCTAAAAGCAATCTACATAAAATGTTTATAAAGCTATTGACAGAGATCTAAGTTTTTATTGGTCTTCTGTAAGCTAGTTAAACAAAAATGCCTCCAATGAAAGGATACATTTTTAAGAAATACTCATTCATATCACTTTGGTGCATAAAATTAGTTTCCCCTGTGAAAGTCAGCATGCTTTTATTGGTAGAAAGTGGAAAAGAAAATTTCCACCCAGTAAATCTTAAAAAATGAGCAATAGGGATAGGTGGAAGGGAAGGGTAAGGCCACTGAAAAAAACTGTTCCTGCCAGACAATATGGTACCAGGACAGTTTCATGTGAGGACTGATCCAATAAGCACCGCGTTCTACAAGTTCTACTATCTTGTTCTTATTGTACTCAAAATTGCATTAAGTGCAAACGTTACTAGAGAACTTGACTTCTATTTCCAGAAGTATTTTATGTCCTACTAAATCTACTCACCCCAAAAAAGAGAAACCCTAATCATAGTATTTTAAGTTCTGCCTCTGCTGTGGCTTGAATGTTTCCTCCAAATTTCATGTATCAGAGCTACATTATGATATGAGACTATAAGACTACAATGAATCAACAAAAGGTATAAAAATAAATAAAAAGTCATATAGAAAAAGGAAACTAGTTCTCAAATTTGTGTTGTTGGTACTCAGAGGTGAAGCCTTTGGAAGCTAAATACAGTTAGGCAGACTCATGGGGATGGGTCCCTGTGTTGGCATCACTGGCTTTCTAAGGAGAGGAGGGACATGAGTGGGTACACTTCCACTCTCCTGCCTTGTGAAGCCATTCCCCATGTTGTGATGCAGTGAGAAGACCCACACCAGATGCTGGCATCTTAATATCGGACTTCCAGCCTCCAGAATTGTGAGAAGCAAATTTCTTTAAAATTATTCAGTCCCCGGTATTCTGTCATAGCAACAGAAAATAGAGCAAGACAACTTCCATATGGAAAACAGCATTTCCATTATTAATTGGGGTTTTAAGTCAATTTCTTAAGACTTTGCTTAATTATTTCTCATAGCTCTCTATGCTGCTAATTATGCAAAGTAATATGATTTGGACTTGAAAAAACAAAACTCCAAGCACATGTCTCCCATAACTGGTATTTACATAAATTATGCATCTTAAATTATAATTAGGAATTAATAAGTTCTAAGCATAGATAAATTGCATAGTGAGGAAAATACAAAAAATTAAAGAACACCTATTAAAATCAAGGAAAGTTAAAATTCTCTTATAGTTTATGTTTTATGTTAATCTAATTCAGTTGTCTAATTCTTAAATTTTTTGTGGTTTTATAATCAGATTCCTGATATTTAGTATTTGAAAATAAAATTTGGTTTTGTTTTATAAAAATTGCAAATTAACTAATTCTTTCTAGTATTTCCAAATCATTAGATACTATCAGAGGATGAGGGTCTTCTGAGTCAATCTTTCTTGAGTTCAGAATTTTTACTTCCTCTTTATCTCACAAAAGAGTTTAAGGAGCATTGGTTTGAATTCTTCATTAATGCTTGGTAACAGTTCACCAATGAAGCCATGTAGTTATGGGCTTCCTATTGTTCTTTCTGGTGTGGTAGGGCTTATTAATCATTGACTTGATAAATTTACTTTTACTAGGTCCGTTTAGATTATCTTTTTATTCATGAGTCTGTTTTGATATTTCTAGAAAAATCCATGGATTTCATTCAAGTGATCTCATGTGTTGGCATACACTGGTTCCTAGCATACTCTTATAATCAATTTATTTCTATAAGGTCGTTAATAATGTCCTCATTTTAATTCCCAATTTTAACAACTTGAGTTTATCTTCTTTCCTGGTAAGACTCACCAAATGTTTGTAAATTTTTTATCCTTTGAACAAAGCACACTTTGGTTTCGTTGAGCATCTCTACTGTTTTTTCTAGTCTCAATTTCATGTATTATTGCTTTAATCTTTAGTTATTTCCATTGTCTTTCTTTGGAGTGTGTTTGCTCTTTTTTCTCTGTTTTCTTAAGGTGAAAGTTTAGGTTATTGATTTGAGATCTTTAGTCTATCTTTTTCTTTCATGTGGTGCTAGGGATTAAACCCAGTGACATTCTACCTTTGAATTATACCAACAGCCCAATTTCGTTTTTATCTTGAAACAGAATCTCCCTAAGTTGTTGAGGCTGGCTTCCAATCTTTGATCCTCCTGTCTTAGTTTCCCAACTACTAAGCTTTATTCTTTCTTAATGTGGGCATTTATACGTATAAATTTCTCTGTGAGTACTGCTTTTGTGCATCCCACAATTTTTGTTGTGTTATACATTGTTTTATTCATTTCAATGTGCTTTCTAATATTCCTTGTGATTTCTTCCTTGATCCATTGTACTCTTGGGAACATGTCGTTTAATTTCATGTATTTGTGAATTTTGAGATTCTCTTCTATTACTGATTTCTAACGTCATTCCATGTGGTCAGAAAAGTCACTATACATGATTTCAATCTTTTTATTTTTATTTTATTCATTTATTTTTATTTTTATTTGTTTTATTTTTTTGTGGTACTGGAGACCGAACACAGGGGCATTCTACCTCCGAGTTACACCCCTATTCCTATTTTTTATTCTTTGTTTTGAAACAGGGTCTCACTAAGTTGCAGAGGGCCTCACTAAATAGTGAGACTGGCCATGAACCTGGATCCTCCAGTCTCCGCCTCCCAAGTACCAGGATTACAAGCGTGCACCACCACTCCCTGCTTTCAATCTTTTTAAATTAATTGGTATTTCTCTTGTGTTCTGACATATGGTCTGTCCTAGAGAGTATTATATGTATACTTGAGAAGGTTGTATATTATCCTGCTGTTGGGTGAAGTTTTCTATACATATGTCTGTTCAGTCTAAGTGATTTGTTGTGTTATTCAATTATAACCTTCCTTGTTGTTCTGCTGTCTAGTTTTCCTATCCACTGTTGACAGTTATACTGAGGTTACTAAGGATGTTTTTGGCTATCTTTTTTTTGTGTGTGTGTGGTATTGAAGATTGAACCCAGGGGCATTCTACCTCTGAGCTACACCCCCAGTTCTATTTTTTTTATTCTTTATTTTGAAACAGGGGCTCACTAAATTGCGGAGTTCCTCACTAAATCGCTGAGGCTGTCCTCGAACCCAGATCCTCCAGTCTTAGCCTCCCAAGTGCTGGCATTGCAAGCATGCACCACCATGCCCGGCTTTGGCTGCCACTTTTCTCCTCTGTTCTGTCGGTTTTGTTTCATACATTCCAGGGCTCCTTGATAATTGTATGTGAGGTTTGAACACTGTGTTCCCCCAAGTTTCATGTTGACATCCTAGCTCCCTGGGTGATGCTATTAGGAGATGGGCCCTTTGGGAGGTGATCAGGTCCTAAGACAGAAGCACACAGGAACTGGTTCAGTGTCATAACTAAAATTCATTTACTATGTCTTTTGTTACTTTTCTTCCTCCATTCTTCCCTTGTTGTCATCTTTCCACCTATATGTTTTTTAATTATTTTGTTAGTGATTTTCTGGGGGATTATGACTAGTATCTTATGTTTTAACAATCTCAGTAATTAATATCAACTTAGCTTAAATGCTACATAACGTTTTTGTTCCTCAATATACATATACCTTTGTAGGCCTTCCTTGAGCCTGCACCAAGCCCAGGGCATGCCAGGACCATCCACATTCCCAGAATATGCCACAGCTTTTCACATTGCATTATCTTTAAAATCATTCTCCAGTCTTTCTTCCAAGGCATTTCACCTGTTGTTGATTCTTATGCATTGTCTTAGGTAGCAGAAACTAATATATTTACTTTTTATTGTTGTATATTAATTATATAAAACAATGGGTTTCATTGTGGCATATTTATATACACAGCAAAATGTAATTTGGTTAGTTTTACTCCCCAACTCAACACTGAGAGGTTTCAGGGTTAGGTGAGATAAATTAAGCCCTTTGAGCCAGTCCTTTAGAGATGATTAAAAAAAAGTAGCACAGTTCTTTAAGAATAAGGTTCCCTCCAGTACTGCCATCTGTGCTGGCTATGACTTATTTTCCAAGGCCACCACTGAGCTGAGGGATGAGGGACATAGCTGGAGTAAGTTAAAAATGCCACCAAGCTTCCTTACAAAGAGTCAACTTTTTTTTTTTCCTTTTATTTGAATAAGTGTTTATATAGTGGCTTCAAGCTTTTGGTTAATTTCCAAAGTTCCAAATTAGTGATGACTATCTTTGCTAGTGTATTTCTTGCTTCTGTGAAGGGATGGAATTGTTGAATTCTGCACGCTGCTGTTTTGCTGATGCCACTCAATCTGATGATTTTTGACAAGTGTATAAAATTGTGTACCCACCACCATCATCATAATATAGGATATTTATATCAACCCCCAAAGAGCTCTGGTGCCGTTGGCAATACCTCCTTTTTCTCACCCTCTGGGCTCTGGGGACCTTTTGTCAAGTTCTATCATTCTGATTTTTTTTCCTTTCACAGTTTTGCATATAAATGGCATCATTGAATATTGTAGTCTTTTGACTCAGGTATTTGTTTTAAAATAAAGTATTTCAAAGGTAATAAGTGAATTTATATTGATTTTCATTTGATTAATGAAGCATAAGTTCCCTCCAGAAGTTTTAAAAGTGGTGAAAAGGAGTCAGAGTTAACGTCTCATTCTAGCTCCTTCTTCAATAATCCTAATACTGATATAAAATATGGAATCACTAGAAGTGCATAAGTGGTAAGTATTAAGAATCTAAAAAAAATAAAGCAAACATTATAGTTTGGAAAATAGTACCCAGGAGAATTATGTAAAGGTCATAGAATATGAATAAATATTAATGCACTTATCATGCAAAATTGGAAAAACTGTGCTGTTACAACTGAAATATTATTCAGAGACAAGCATTGTAATTAAGGTTTTTCTTTTCCCATGGCAGTGGTAGAGAAATGCAGGTTTATTCTCAGCCTTTAGCCAGTTCATAATCATTTTAAAAATTCAAATGTAAGTCTTGTTGCAACAATGCTTAAGACTAAATGAATAGCTAGTTAATTTCTCAAAAGCATGACATTCGATTTGCTAAACATCCATATATCTGCATAGTATGTTCTGGAATGCGTTAGCATCAATTTAACCCTCAGAATCTTGTAGCTAAATGAAAGTATGTCTACCTTGTCTTCTCTCTGAGAAACTAGACATTTGGAGATGATCCATAGACAACTAACATCTTCTATATTTGGGTCGAGCTGTTTTTCTTTCTCCTCTTCAGACTACCATCGTACTATCCTAATTTGTCAGAATAGTTTTGGGGGACTATCCTGTATTTGAGACCTGGGATTAATGTGGGACCAAGATAGCTACTTTATTCAGCAGCTCCCATGCTAATATTTTCTCCAAACCACAGCAATGTATAAATGTTGGCAAACAAAGACACAGCTTGGTTTTGATGCACATGCAAGGCAGAGTTAGGATTATTTCAGTTTTTGTCTCCCAAAGAGTCACCTAAACTGAGATTGGATTCATACGTCAGATTCGAATGCTAAGGTGTTTTAGTATAACTTGTATTTTATTTCTTGCATGAATCAAAATACTGTCAAAAGAAACATATTTGAATTCTTAGGAAAGAATAATAAGATGATTAGTTTATAGTTTTATATATTTTTTCTACACCAGGCAAGGACAATTTCTAAGGGTGATATAACCAAATATAATCAAATTTGATTTTCTTAATGATTGGAAAAGTTAAGAATAAATGGGAAGTACAAAGAGATCATTAAAATTAAGAATTTCTTAGATAATCCAGTAGAGTGTTGCACATCTGTAATCCTAGTACTCGGGTGGTTGAGACAGGAGAATCACAGGTTTGAGGCCAGCCTCAGCAACTTATCAAGACCTTGTTTCAAAATAAGAAATAAAAAGGGCTGGGGGAGGGTGTAGCTAGAAGGAAGAATTCCCTTGTGTTCAGTCCCTAGTACCAAAAAAAATTCTTAGAAAAAAATAGAATGAACATTAAAATAATGCACATGAAGTGTTTCTTATATTGGATTTTGCAAATTTTGAAAGTAAAATATCTAAGTCAAATTAAGTTGTGAGTGAAAGAGCATTAAGAAATGCATATTAATATTCTTATTAAAAAGTAACTTTCAATGTAAAAAGTAAACCATGAGACATAAATTTATATGGAGTACTTATACAAATTATTTCTTCAATAAAAATGATATAATAAATAGCAGGAACAGATGGAAAGTTTGGCAGTAACAGCAGAAAGAGGCTCATTTTCTTTATAGTTACTACAGTAGGAAAAATTTAACCTCTTGGTAGAAACAAAGTCTCACTATCTTTATATCTCCCCCCAAACTATGCACATTGCCAGATAATTAATGACTTATCAGTAAAGGTTTATGGAAATTTGCTAAATCAATATAAGCTTTCATTTCTATCATCATCATCATCATCACCATTATTTTTGTCAGTAGAGAAAAGGGCAAATTTCTAGGATGAGAACATATTAAATTGAATATAGAAGAAAGCAAGTTTTAGAGACGCTCATGCAACATGCAAATTCTAAGACAAGCATCCAGGATTTTCAGAGATACAGCCTCCGACAAGACACTACTTACCTCACCATGATGATTTTTGCTTTTGTGTCTTTGACCAGAGACTGCTTTTGACAGAAAATTATTTCTCTCAATTCTTTATTGGTTAATTTGCCTTCATTCTTTGAGACGCAATTCAATGCTCACCTATTCCAGGAAGTCTTACCATATTCTCCAGGCTGAGTCAATTGCCTATCTTCCATAACATGCTTCTGATTTTATCACTCTTCCTAAACGTCTTTAAGTGCTTCAGGAAAATTAATGATGTACTAATGATTTTTGTTTTCCTTGTGCATGTCCTAGTACTTGGAATATAACAGACAATCCATTGTCATTTGTTGGATGAGTCAAAAAAGTTATGTCTAAAATGTTTTATAAAAAGTTATTCCTATACTTAAATCTAATTATATGCTTAATAATAAAAGTAATATTGTATGTCATATAAAATACCACTAGCCAACCAGCAATAGAACATATACTGCTAGTGTTTTGGTATTCGTATTGTTTCAAGAAATGTTCTAAACCTTCAGTTCATAAGAAGGCGTTAAGTGGGGTAGAATAATTTTAGCATTACCCTCTCGTAGAAAATATTAGCAAATAAAAAAATGAAACAGAAATGTACTTCTATTCTTTGGACAAACTATGAATTAGCTAAAATGTTGAGATAAAAGTCAGAATAAGTACTCAAAAGATAGTGAGAAATATTGGATTGAGATGGCCATTATGACATATCATTAAAAACACTAGTACATTATCCTTACCCAGAGTTATATGCAGACTCAGAAATCTCATTTTGACAAGAAAAAAAATTATTTGTGTGATCTGTAAACATAACTGGATGTGGTGTGATACTTCAGATAAATTAATAACCACACAGATCAGCCAGATTTGCAAGAAAATATCTGCCAATAAGGTCAGGAAAGAAAACTCTACCAATAATGCAAACTTTGTGATTAGGGTAAATGAGAAGTAACTAAGAAAAAGCTGCTAAATAAATCTCTGCTATATGATGCTGGCCTTCTCTGACACAAGCGTTCCAAAAATAGCTTACTGAGGAAGAAATTTTATCTGTCAATAATTGGTGGTAATGTAAAAACAAAAGAATTTATAGAAAGATTACACACTCATGCACATACACACAATCAGAAGCAAAGAAAAAAACGACAAAGAACATTTAAAAAGAAAGAAATCTTGCCACAAGACATGAAAAACAAGATAAAAACTTTCTCAACAAGACCCCAAAAGCACAAGCAGCTCAAAGGAAGATCAATATATGGGATTGCTTTAAACTGAAAAGCTTCTGCAGAGCAAAGGAAACTATCAAGAACCTCAACAGAGAGCCTACAGAGTGGGAGAAAAATTTTGCCAGTTACACTTCAGATAGAGGTCTAATATCTAGGATATACAAAGAACTCAAGAAAATCCCAACTAAGAAAGCAAATAACCCAATCAAAAAATGGGCAAAGGATCTAAATCGACACTTCACAAAAGAAGAAATGGCCAATAAGTGTATGAGGAAATTTTCCACATCATTGGCAATCAGGGAGATGCAGATCAAAACTACCCTGAGATTTCACCTAACTCCAATCAGAATGGCAATCATAAAAAACACGAACAACAACACCTGCTGGCGAGGGTGTGGAGAAGTGGGAACCCTAATACACTGTTGGTGGGAGTGCAAACTTGTGCAACCACTGTGGAAAACAGTT
>PVLC010010111.1:29205-51739 GCA_004027655.1 Graphiurus murinus
AGCGGCTCAATTCACAATAGCCAAACTGTGGAAGCAGCCAAGATGTCCATCCACAGATGAATGGATTACAAAACTATGGGATATATACACAATGGAATTTTACTCAGCCATAAAGAAGAACAAAATCATGTACTTTGCAGGGAAGTGGATGCAACTGGAAAACATTATGTTAAGTGAGATTAGCCAGTCACAAAGAGTAGAGAAGCATATGTTCTCCCTAATATGCGGATGCTAGGGAGAAGATGGGGCATAAGAGGGTCTCCAGATGAAAAGGAGAGATCCTTGATAAGCAAAGAAGTTGTTTTAACTGAAGGGATTGGACGGGGGGGGGGGGGAGCACCCTAAGGCACATGATGTACTTACACAATTATATCAAGATCACTACTCACTGAACTGAACTTGAGAGGGAGGGAGGGCGAGGGAGCAGGGTGGGAATTGGGGAAAGGGTCAGATGAGAAATGTGTGCACATTTGTCTATATCAATTTGTACCTAACAAAAATGTATATATACAAAGCACAAATTATTACAATAAAAAAAATTAAAAAAAAAAAGAAAAACAAGATAAAATGCTTTCTCACAGATTAAAAGAATAAACTGTATTTATGATAGAAAAGCATGAAGTAGAGATAGAAAAGCTCAGGGAAGAAATGGCAATCAACCAAACATAAATTGTTAATTAGTAAAGGTGAAGAAAGAAGTAAAACAAAAATAAGTTAATATGGAAACCTGTGGTATTCTATAAAAATAGTCACTTTGAAGATATAATGAAAGAAAAATCTACAGTTTCAGTGGCATCAACATGTATAAAATATGACAAAATATACAAAGAAATATATACATCCTGCCTTAAAATAAAAAAAAATAAAATAAAATAGGGTTGGGGGTATAGGTCAGTGGTATAACACCCCTAGGTTCAATCCCAGTAACACACTTACACACACACACACACACACACACACACACACACACACACACACATGTCCATTAAATGTTTCTAAAGGACCTAGGAGATATAAGTGAAAAGTCTCATTTTTTGATTATTCACCATCATATATCCCACATATAGACGTCAATTCTGACTAACCTAATATATAAAGTTAATATGACC
This sequence comes from Graphiurus murinus, assembly GCA_004027655.1. NCBI lineage: Eukaryota > Metazoa > Chordata > Mammalia > Rodentia > Gliridae > Graphiurus > Graphiurus murinus. Next base: position 30,315 of record PVLC010010111.1, read on the forward strand.
ACTAAAATTATTGCCATGTTTTTAATTAGACTAACTAATTCTTAAATTGATATAGAAAAAAATTAACAGTAATAACCAAAGAACTCTGAAGAGTCGTGAGACATGACTCATTCCATTAGACTGAAAATCTAATATAAGTTGGTAATAATTAAAATAGTTTGCACTGGCCAGGTGTGGTGGCGCACACTTGTAATCCCAGTACTTGGGAGGCTAAGACAGGAGGACCTGGGTTCGCAACCAGTTCGGCTACTTAGTGAGGCCCTCCGCAACTTAGTGAGACCCTATATCAAAACAAAGAACAAAAAATAGGACTGGAGATGTAGTTCAGAGGTAGAATGCCCCTGGGTTCAATCCCTAGTACTGCAAAAAAAAAAAAAAAAAAAAAGTTTGCACTGGTACATACATATACAAATTAATGGAACAGAATACAAAGTATATCAGATGTACCCCAAATTCGATGCAATCAGTATTTCAGAATAGAAAGGTAATATTATCTTTAAATAGTAGGATGACAACAGAATAAGATAGTTGTTTTGGTAAACAAACAAACAAAAAAGCTAACTCTTAACTCTACTTGTTACTCAGAAATAAATTCCAGATGGATCAAAGATAGAAATGTAGAAATAAAAAATGCAGACATAAATTACTAGGAAAAAATAGAATTTATTTTTTACTTCAATAAAGCTAAGGCTTTTCTAAGTATGGAATAAATCCCTCAAGTCACTAAAACAAATGATTAATTCAATCAACTATACCCAAATATAATTCCTTCATGACTTGAAATAAATAAAGCCAAAAGATAAATGCCAGTCTGAGAAAGAATAATTGCAAATTAGATAATGCTGAAGAGTTAGCACTTGAACATGGAAAAGATTTCAGCACATTCTTAAGTAGAAGTCTGACAATACAAAGGAAAAGAGTAGAAAAGATATGAAAAAATAATTCACAGAACAGAAAAATAGCTTAGTCGAGTTAAATAAAAACTCAGTTTAAAAGTAGGAGATTTTCACCTATTAAATTGGCAAAGACTCAGATGTATGTTGGCAGAATGGAAGGATGAACTCTTGGCAAACATATAAGAAACACACACACACTGCTCCTGGGAATGTAAATTAGTACAACCCCCCATTAAGTACAACTCGGCACCAAAAAATAATAAATAAATAAATAAATAAATAAATAAATAAATAAATAAAGACATTCCATTTCTAGAAATTCACCTAACTGAAAAATTCACACATGTGTGACCTAACATGTAAGACATTATGCATGGCAAATGATTCGCAACAACTTAATTGCATAATTTAATTGAAGATTGGTCAAATAAGTTTGTTACACTCGCCTATGGGTAAAATATTCAGTAGATTTAAACAGTAAGAAGCAGTGTTTTGTAAGCTGATATAAAAGAGCTGCTAAACTAAGTGGGGAAAAGATCCAGAATATTAAATGCTGTATTTAGTTAGCTAAAGTTTGTGTTAGAAAAGGGAAACGTGCATGCACACTATGCTGTGTTTCCTCATATTTACAGGAGATAATTCTGAAAGGTTACTCAAGAATGCAGGAATGCAGGAGCAATGGTTATTTCTAGAAAAAGAAACTTGAATCTGAACTTGGGATCTGAAAGGACTTCTTTCATGAAGATTTTGTATATCTTGAGTTTTATATTATGAGAATGTTTTATTGATTGATTGATTGATTGATCTAGTTTGAATCAGATTGATTCAATTGATCTAAATTGAATCCAGAGGTATTTTACCTCTGAACTACACCCCCAGCCCTTTTTACTTGTGTTTTGAAACAGGATTTTGCTAGGTTAATGAGAGTCTTACTAAGTTGCTGAGGCTAGTCTCGAATTTGTGATCCTCCTGTTTCGGTCTCCCAAGTACTAAGATTACAGACATATGTCATCATGCTTCTTCCTCCCTTCCTTCCTTCCTTCCTTCCTTCCTTCCTTCCTTCCTTCCTTCCTTCCTTCCTTCCTTCCTTCCTTCCTTCCTTCCTTCCTTCCTTCCTTCCTTCCTTCCTTCCTTCCTTCCTTCCTTCCTCCCATGAAAAGGATATTCTGGAGAGCAGTTAACCAGAGTAAGATGCCATAAACTGGGAGTGAGGAACCAGGCCACCTAGGTCCTGTTCCGACTGTGCCACTTCCTAGGTGAGCCTGGGCAAAGTATTCAACTTTGTGCCCTGTTCTCCTTATCTTTAGAATGAGACTAATAGAATTCCTGACCCCCATAAGGTTGTTATTATGAATAAAGGAATTAATGCTGTAAGGCAAGACGATGCCTGAGATAGAAAAGTACTCAAGTACTTTATTCATTTTATTTTTCATGAAAATAGTAGAGTAAAACACACACACACACACACACACACACACACACACACACACACACACACCAGGCATTTTCTAAAAAGCAAAACCAACAAGATCCAGAGCCCAGGACAATTTACAACAGTGTCTAGCACAGCAGCCGCCACAAACTTCTAGGGAAAGAAATTGGTTATCAGTTTAGTTTTTGACAATTTTATCTTACAGTTGCTGTTCCAAGAAGTTTGAACACACACACACACACACACACACACACACACACTCACACATCCGCACCACCTATACCACACAGTATGCATGTACTATAGAAGAGGTAAGAAGTGGACAAATACACAGGCCACGTGTGTCTGATGGTCACAGAGATCTCCATCCAAGTAGAGCTGGAAAAGCTGCAACACAAATGAACAGGGGTCCAGGCAAGGCACCCGGCCTTCAAAGGGGGGCGGACAATGCTTGTGGCCCAGGAAGCCTCCAGAGCACGGCCTCTCCTCTCACCTCTTCTCCCAGCAAGCTGTCCATCTAATGAGCCAGCTTTTGGCCAGACTACTGAACACGAAGGAAATGGGCTCTCTGGTCATCAAGATGTACCTGCCTGTGATATAGTATTATAATTTCATATCATTTTTATATCCTTCCCAAGAAACTACAGAATTTATTGCCAGTGAGAATGGAAAGTTTTTTGGTACATTCTCCTGTCACTTACTTCAATGCATTGCCCCAACTGGTGAGCGGCCATGGTGAGGTCACCGTGAGGAATTCTGGCAGAGTTTAGGCTTCATCCTGATATTTCGAGAGATACCAATGAAAGGGAAGAGCGCAGCGCTCCTCATCCCTTGCAATGTGAAATTCAGCAGAATCCATTGCTTCCTATGATTACACTATTCAAGTCAGAAGCAGGTTTTCATCCATAGGCAAGAATTTTAGAAAATAAAATGAAATCTTCTGAATCCCTCATGTATATATAGAAGTAAGATTTGTTAGATAACTATTGTGGGCCAGATACTCTACAAAAGTATTTCTCACCATATGCTCCCTTGCAGAAAAGTGAATGTCGATGGTGGGGCATAAATTCAACTCTGTGGGTTTGCTTTGAGTTGAGGATTGAATGCCCACAAAATTCTTCTTTGTGGTTTTTCTTGCTATTCATCAAAAGGACAGGCTCCCCACACTTTCTTTCTTTATATTCTACCACTTGCAATCCTTGACACATTTCAGTTTTTATACTGAAGTATAGCGAGCAACTTTTTCTTTTTCTTTGCTTTTTTTTTTTTTTTTTTTTGCTGGTTCGGACCTATCTCATCATCACCTCCTAACAGCTATTACTCTCTTTTTTTTAATTAAAAAAGAAATGTTTGCTTAGATCTCATTTCTCATTTTTACCCTAGTTTCTCTGGTTGCCAATCACCTATTGCCTCAAATAATTTCCTTTTGTTAACATAGGCAGAGGCAAATAGACTCTGTGACTAAGAGGAAACAGAATTACTCATGAGAATGAATTCAGATACTCTTAGCATAGAATAAAAAGGTGAGAATTTTTCATGTTTTACCTGCTCAACAACATCATGGTCCAGCTCATGTACACACACCTCCCTTGAAATTCAATCTGGTTTGACCATTCAGCAATATCTGGCCTAGCAAATTAACACTCTTAGTTTCTAATCAATGGTGGATTTGTTTTTGTCATTGGTGTGTGTGTGTGTGTGTGTGTGTGTGTGTGTGTGTGTGTGTGTGTGCAGGGCAAGGTGGGGATGATTTGGAAAATCTATAAAGGAAAGGGTTCTATAGGATTATTATAGAAATTGCTGTTTGAAGCTTTCTTAATCTGCAAAGAAGTGGTTATGAATAAGGATGTGCCAGTCACTATCAATTTTTCTCAAGCTGGTCCACGCTGTTTATCCTTGTGCTGTATGTGATGACACGCATTGCAGTCTATGTGAAAATGTCCCTCCGCCAGTAGGGCAAGCTTAATAATTTATTTGCAGTCCATCTTCCTCTAGACAAGTGCATGCCATGTATTTGCTGAGCTGTGTAACCAGCTCTCAGGGCAGGCTCATGGTCGGCTGCAAATGGGTCTTCCTGACATCTCTCCATTTTTCATGGTATTGATAGTTAGCCTCTGAATGCCTGTTCTGCATTTTCGAAACAAAACAGAAGTGAGGAATCAATTGTGTGTTGTTGGAAAGAAATGTCATGCCCTTGATTACAACTGTCACTTTCGAAGGGGAAATTATAGATGTGAAATTCATTGGGATCAGATCCAACACACAGTGCATCTAAGTCAGAAGGGTATACTCTGTTCTGTGGGTAAGTTCTTAGAGTCCTGGCGCCTAAATTAAGCAGGAACCCTTCAGTCATTCTACATGCTGTGGTCAAACTCTTTGATCCTGTTTTAGGAGCATACTGGGGGATTCTTTTATAGGGTAGAGAAGATGCATTTCTCAAAGGTTCTAAATTTATCTGACCTTGAAGAGAAGTTAAGAAAATTATTGAACTTGTCAACATTTCTTATTATTATTCTGATTGATTGATTGATTGATTGATTGATTGATTGATGTATTTATTTATTTATTGTTCCTAGGAATTGCGCCTATGGGCCTTCTACCTCTGAGCTACAACCCCAGACCTTTTTATTTTTTGTTTTTGAAATAGCATCTGGCTAGGTGGGTGACAGTCTTGCTATCTTGCTGAGGCTGGTCTTGAACCTGCAATCCCTTCTGTCTCAGCTTCCCAAATACTGGGATTACAAGCATTTGCTGGCACACTTGGCTACTAACTCTGTTTCCATTTTAAAGCATCTTGGAATTTATCAATGTGATTATCTTCTTATTCTACAGTGGAATGCAGCATAAACAAATGGACACTTATCCACCAGATATTAATTTGGAAACTACTCAAATAACTGCTTTTGTATTAAGACATCTTTAATCAAGTCTTGAAGCATACATTCCCAGAGCATTATGATGGGCTTTTATGTTCTCCTGTAATCATCTTTACCTTTCTTTTTTGTCTTCCTGAATCAATAATTTCCAAAATGCTAACATTGCACAATATCTGGTAAATCCAATAGGGTCTCTGGAAGATAAAGCCAGAAGAAAGAAAGAAAAACCTGAAAGAATTGAATTTCATAAGCATATGAAATTGCCTCATGGAATGTTTTGATTAGTACCACCTTGGTTTTATTCAGATTCATGGCCAGTGCTTATTTTCATGGCTCAGAGGAATTATTTGGCAGAATAAACTTGCATCCCTTCTCCCACTTATTTTCTGCAGAGATTTCACACATCGACTCAATTTAATATCATGCCACACTGAGAAAACATGCCTGAAACTCCTCCACAATCTCGGAACTGAGGACTAAAAACCAAGGGGCCAGTGTTTTCTAAACTGTACCTTGATTTTTTATTTTGATAGTCAGTTCTAGGAAATTACAGAATTGAATTTTTATATGCTGGACCTCCTTATGTGAATCACCTAAAGGTGACAGTTAAGCATCCCCCTTAAGAGAAAGAAATTCTAAATTTGGTATGATGGTGCAGGCCTGGAATCCTAGTACTTGAGAACTGAGACAGGAGGACCACAGGTTTGAGTCCAGCTTCAGCAACTTAGGCATTCAGAAACTTAGTAAAACCCTATTTCAATAATGAAAAATAAAATAGGGCTAAGAGTGTAAATTGGAGGTTGAATGCCTCTGAGTTCAATTCCCAGCACAACAGAGAGAGAGAGAGAGAGAGAGAGAGAGAGAGAGAGAGAGAGAGAGAGAGAACCAAAGCAAACAAAACACTAGGAAAATATAGAAATAAACTGTTGTTTTGGTTTGAAGAGTAAAAAAATGGACTTATATATCTCTCTACCCCAAAATTACACATGGATATGTCAACCATGATGAGTCTAGGGTTTTGTCCTTTCTACACCTAACAGGTCAGTCTGCCATCCTCTGCATCCTAGGATGTTGCCTCTTCTGGCTTGGCAGCAGTATGAGCTCCAAGTCTGCCTCCCCTTTCCCCTCAGGTCCCTCCAGGGTGACAGATGTAGCTCATACAACGGGTTCATATCACAGCTAAGGAATCCAGAGCTAAGAAAGCTATTGCCAAAATTAATTAAATATTATTATTAAATCTTTTATCCACCAAATGTCCCTGTTATGGCTGGGTACAGACAATCCCATGAAAGGCTCATGTATTTATGTTTGGAGCTGATGTAGGTCAGTCAAAGGCTCATGTATTTATGTTTGGAGCTGATGTAGGTCAGTCAAAGGCTCATGTATTTATGTTTGGAGCTGATGTAGGTCAGTCTTAAGTGTAGTCATCTCATCAGTGGATAAAGCCATTGTGATGGATTTGTTGGGTGCAATCTAGGCAGGTGGGTTGTGGCAGGAGAAGGTGGGTCCAGGGGAGTGCGGCCTTCGGAATCGTGCCCTCTTGCTTGTTCCCGCTCTTGCTTCCAGCCTCTATGATGTGAGAGCAGAACCCTGCTCTCTCCCGCTCTCTGCTTCCCACTGCCATGGGCTGAACTCCACAAACCCAGGTTTCACATGAACTGAACCTCCCAATCTCCAAAAACTGTGAACAAATTAATCTTCCTTTTCTTTTGTCCTGTAGTCAGTTGTTTTGGATTACAGCAGTGGGGATGTTGCCTGAGACAGTCTCTAAGGTTTGTCTCAGAGAGACACATTATTCTTTTTATACTGGACAACAGATGAAGTCCTCCTACTTTTCCCTTTGTCTCTGCCACCTTCTCCACAGTTATCTTGATACCCACGTTGGTCTTGAACATTTTCTCTATGGGCAGATACTAGGCAAAAAATAGTAAGATAAAGTCATAAATCTTGCAAATCTTTCTTTCTTTCTGTTTTCATTGACATTTGAGCTAAGTGCTTATGTTTTTTCTCTATACCCACTTCATAGTCTCCCATTCACCAGATAACATGGACACATATGGGAGATTTCTCATTTCAAGAAATTAAGTCTCACAATATATCAGAAAGTTGACCAATGCATCACTTGGGCTACTAAAAAAACAAACAAACAAACAAACAAAAAAAAAAAACAAAGAAAGAAAACTTAGCCAGGCATGATGGCTCACAACTATAATTCCAGTACTTGGTAGGCTAATCAGAAGTTCAAGGACAGCCTCTGCAACTTAGTGAGATCCTGTTTCAAAATAAAATGAAAAATAGGGCTGGCGTTTGTCTCAGAGTTAGAATACTTCTAGTGTTACTGAATCCTAGTACCTGCTCAAATTTACTGAATCAAATAATTGGAACAAACCTTTGGAAAGAAGAAAAAAGAGATTTATTAATTTGCTAGGAAATTGGAGAAACTAATAAACTTAGTGTTCAGGAACAAACCCTGAGTTTTCTCCAACTAAAAGAATCAAGTCCTTTTTAATAGTGAGCTCTTAGGGTCATGCTGGTGTCTTATCAGAAGAGACACAGTTCATGTTTGAGTCAGCTTTCCTTGAGTCAGTTCTTATTCGGATCCACAGATGCCAGGGCCCCTTCCATCAGTAAATGGACAAGAACATGCTATTTGATAAAAAGGGGTGAAGGAAAGGGGGAGGACAAAAGAAAAAAAATTCAGCTTTGAAACAAGCCATCTATTAGCTGTCAGGGTTGGAAGCAGGCCCCTGTTACACTAGGTTCAATCCTCAGTACCACGCACACACATACAAAACATATTGTATTATAGACAATATGTTAGTTTTATGATCACGATAGGAAAATATGTATTCATTTTAAAAACACTCACCGACCCATGTGTTTTTTGCATAGGGAACACAAATGTCATTCTTTCCTTGAATTGTACAGTTTGAACAATGGTGCAATTGAATCAATTCTACCTTCAATGGAAGGGACTTTTTGACCAGGGGTGACATCTTGCAGTACCCTGCCCCATGCAACATATATGAATCAACAGGCTTCTCTCATTATTATTTTGTAATACACTCCATTGGGAATAGGAAGATTGGAGGATTACAAATGGATTCAACAATTAGACTTGATTGCTACATCCAACAAAAAGTGTTTAGCAACTACTCAGTCATGAGTGATGTTCCTAGAAATCAGGTACGGGCAATGTGGACCAGAGGTTGCTCAACTGCTCACACAACTAAATGTAGTATGGAAAAAAAACTGCCATGATAAACTACTTAGAGAAGTTTCCTTTTTTTTTTTTTTTTTCTTTTAAGAAGGGGTGGGTATCAAACCATGGCCTAGTGCATGCAAGGCAAGTGATCCATTATTGAGCTAAATCTCCAGCCCTACTTGATACAGTTATTAACTAAAGAAAAAAGCAAAAGACTTGAAATCTTTAGGGCCATTGGATTTGGAATTTTCTCCAACATTAATACTGATTCCGTTTGTTCTCACATTTAGTGCTGAAAATTTCCAGGGTTAATTATTAGATTATTCTTATTTACATCAAAGACATAATATTGCTTCTAGGGCTTTAGAATTTTAGATATTCATTTCAGACAAGTAGGTAATACAAATTAAAATGAACAAAACAGTGTTTTTAAAAATCTTCTTTATGTGGCACATTCATTTTAAAATGTGTTTTTTGGATTGAATAAATACATTGAAATTGAGAAAGAAGAGTCCAAACCTTAGCTATTAAGTATTGTAGGAAATGTTATAGGTCAAAGAGAAATCCTTCCTTCAAAGATTTGTCAATGCTTTTAAGTATCAAAAAGTACAACAAGCACAATTAAATGTGGAATTTGAGAAGTCAGACTATTTTCAGGCATAGGACTCTTGATCGTCACTATTCACTTTTTCTCATGTAAAACTGTATTAGCAATACTCCCAGCTAAGTTGTTACACACATACAAAAAGTATAGTTCATGTAATTATGCTTACAAAAAGTATAGTTCATGTAATTTCTTAGTATGTGATATGATGAATTTGACTATTTGGTTATTTTGGAAGAGTTTTTGAAAATGTCTTATCCGAGTTTTATACAAGCAGAGGTTCTGTTTCTTGTCACCTATATTTATTCAGTGGTTGGTTTGTGATAGAGAACAGATTTTTCCACGTGAACTAGTGCAGTAGATTTCTACTGAGAAGTGGGTATATTTTACAGGTGATTTCTTAATAAATGAATCTCTTCATTTGAAATCTTGGGTCTACTAATGCAAATATTTCCATGTTTCTTTTCTGCTAATTGTTTCCCCAAATGTTTGTTACTATAACTCAAGTAACTTTATCATTTATAATATATTTTAAAGGAAACCCTGTGAATGGATTATTATTTAACATAAGTTGTCACCTTTGGAGATTTCAGAGGATCATTTAAGCCTCACAGGTAAAAAAAAAAAATAAAAAAAAATAAGCTGGTGTGTCATTTCTCTCCCTGTGATAAATTATTTATGCTAGATAAATAAAGAAGAATCTAACATATTGAAATAAAACTCAATTTTACATAATGATTGAACTGATCTAGAGACTGAAAGGTAATGTGTAGTTAACTCTGACAATGGTTTATTATGATCACAATAAATCAAACTTGTTTTAGAACTAGACAAAATACAAAATTACCTTGGTCAAGTGCATCTACACTAGAGCTGCAAATTCCTGTGTAATAAGAGTGTGGGTTTGCATGAATCTGATGGTTACTGAGATATGCCAAAGGGCTCTAGTGATCCTAGACATTTTACTAGTAAGCATAGTGAATAAAGTGTTTTCAACACTCTCTGTGTGCTTTTACATTCTCTATTAATCAACCCAAGTCATGCATTCTCCCGCAGCACAACCAGATTCCAAGCATAAATCAATTACTTGAATGACTGGACCATGGACTCCTATCCACCTCTGTTATTTTCATAAGATTCCAGAAGATAGAAAAATAGATTTCCTCCATTATTTGAATTACTCGACAAAACAGAAAATACTTATATGCACTACTTATGTTTATTCATTACTAATATTATTTCTGCTTAAATATCTCTTAACTTTGAATATAAAGTTTGTTTATTGGTGACCAGGAAAATCTTAAAATAGAACAAACAAAGTAATCTCTTTCATCGTCCAGTAGCTAGACTATTTATTTTTTAAAAAATAGTTATTTTCCAATACTATTAGGTTATGCTTAAGAGGAAATATTTATAAATATTAAGTATATAGCATTTCAAATATGTATTCTAAAATACTAGAATAAAAAGGGAAATAAAATTCCTAGTATTACACAATTATATAAAAGTATCTGGCAAAAATTACATAAAAATATAAACTATGATTGTTTTGTGAAATAAGAGCATTTTTCTCTTTTTCTCGTGCATACTTGTTTTATAATTAGAAACGATTTTATGAATACACACAAGATGAATTTTACTTTTAAAAATCAAGACTTAGCTTTTTACACCTTTACTGGTGCGTTGTAATTATACATCGTGGTGAGGTTCAAAGTGATGCACACACACACCGGCACGGCAGCCGCCACGTTTCCCTGCGAATGCCTCCCCGCCCCCTCTCCCTCCACATACATGTTGGTGAGATCGATAGTGCTGCCTTTTTGTAAGGACGTAGCATTGTTTGAACTGTTTCCTTCAACAATTATCCTTTTCCCCTCCCTAACTCCCTTTTCCAACCTCTTTCCGCTATTCTACTGGTCTCTCTACTTTTTTATCTGAAGTGCATTTTGTTTCCTATTTTCTCTCAAGCTTCCACAAATGAGAGGAAACATACAATGTTTGACTTTCTGAGAGAGGCTGATCTAATTTAGCATAATACTCTCTAATTCCATCCATTTTCTTGCAAATGTCATAATTGTGCTTTTTGGCTGAATAAAATTCCATTGTGTATATATACCACATTTTCTTTACCCACACATCTGTTGACAGACACCTATTCTTTACTTTTATTCATTTAAATTTCTTGCCAATTTATCTGGTTTTCCCCCCACTGTTTTGACTCTTGTTTTTGTGAGCAATGTTATTTCTTTTGTTATTCTTTTTCATTTGCTTCTCAGAATTCCTTCTGGATTCCAACTCGTGTCATTGTCATATTGTCTTCACCGCGTCCTTATTACCATCACTTCTGGCCACATCCTGGTTCTCTATCTCAGCTCTGTACTTGATGATGGTTTAGCAGTTTGCATCCATAGCCATGACCCTTCAGCCTTCCCTACTGGTAAAGATAGAATATAACACTAACAGTAAACAAATAGATCATTAATGATGTGATGTATCATCTTCTAATCTCCTCTTGCAGAGATCACTTGCAGCAATAGAAATTCTGTTGACTGTAGGCACTGCAGAATTCCCTTCTTTCCATACACCTCAGAGGGCTCTGGCCAGTTTGTTTTACCTTCATAGTGTTTAAAATTAAATGTACATTTAATTTTATTCTTCCTCTTTTTCTTCTACTTTCTGTTTTATTTACCCTTTCTCCTTTCTGCATGCTGTGTTAAATCCATCATTCCACCTCTCTATTTTCTTAAAGTATGAAAATTCTTATGTATAAAACGCAGTCCTATGGTGACCCTTTGACTGAGAAGCCAAGGTCATGTTCTGTTTAGACTGTGATCTTTTAATAATATAGACCTGGGTCTAATTACCAGGTTTGTAACCTTGAGTAAATGACTGAACTTTTTTCAGCCATGATCCTTATCTCCCTCTCTTCCTTCCTTCCTTCCTTCCTTCCTTCCTTCCTTCCTTCCTTCCTTCCTTCCTTCTTTCCTTCTTTCCTCTTTTATGTCTTGCTGGGGATTGAATCCAGGTCATTCTACTTCTGAGCTATACCCGCAGCCCTGTTTATTTGGAAACAGGGTTTCACTAAGTTGCTGAGAGCCTTGCTAAGTTGCTGAGGCTGGCCTCAAACTTTCAGTCCTCCTGTCTCCGCCTCCCAAGTACTGGGATTACAGGCATCCTCACCGTGCCCTGACTTCTTGCTTATTTTCAAATAAGCAAGGACAATCTTGTTCTCATAAGCTGCTGTGAGCATCATGTTAAAGATGATTAGAGAAAGTGTTTTTGTAAGGACTGTGGTACTTCCCTCCCCATTGGCCTTTACCATCTGGTCCATACCTGCCTCCTTTTCTCTTCTCAACACTTGCTGTTCTCTTACCTAACAAACCTCACATTTCAGCAGTAATGAAGAGGATGTGATTGTCTAAAAATGCATGCTCTTCCTGATGTTGGCCTTCCTGGAGTATTACCAATCCTCACTCAAACTGGCGAAGCTTTCCTGATCTTCCAAATCTCAATGGCAATGTTGGCATGTCCAAAATCCTTCCTATTCACCCACAGCTGGGTTAGGGACTTCCTCTGTGTGCATGTGCTTACCTAACCTTTGCATTTTATCTGTATATCTTCCCATATGATTTTCTTTTTAGTACTGGAGATTGAACTCAAGGACATCATTCTACCCCTGAGCTACACCCCCAGCCCTATTTTTATTTTTTATTTTGATACAGGGTCTCACTAAGTTGTGTAAGGGTCACTCAGTTGCTGAGGCTGGCCATGAACCTGCTCCACATGATTCTTTAACTTTCTCATCAGTTCACCACACTGTGAGTTCTTTGAAGGCAGAATCGTTGTACCTTATCTCCATAACCCAGTGTCTAACAAGTATCTTCTGCATTGCACAAACTCTGCTAACACTGGATGAATGAAGGAATGAAATTATTTGCAACAATAGATTATATAACCTTATCTTCTAATAAGTAAATGCATTGAATTGAAGTACTGAAAAAAAGAATTCACTAATCCGTCTATGCACAGGGATGAAACATTTGCAACCATGTGGCTCGTCCCATAGTCGACGTAAAGAACAGCCTCCTGCGTTTGGTCTTTGTTGTCCCTAAATACTATCCCTATGGTGCCCTGGAAGGGCAGATCATGGATATTATTGAGTTAGGCAACACAGGAAGAGAAACAAATACCAGCTAAATGTAAGAGTTAATGTGAAATATATGTAATTCCAAAAGAGAGTAATTTGACCAGAAAACAGTAAACCTGCAGAAAGGAAGCCCAAATAATTACTGTTCACTTCCAGACGGTTCCTTGAATTGGATTCACATCGAGCTAAGGCGATGTGAATTAGAGGCAGCTGTATAATCCAAATGCTGCACAGCATACAGAATCAGATTGAGTGCTCGAGTGTCTGCACCCTAGGAAATTGATTTGACGACTATGTCAATTACTTCTGGCACCAAGCTTTCTGTGGGTTGCATTACAACTGCTCTCTTGGTCAGCTGTGGCTGCTTCCCATCCACGCCTATTGTTTTAGGTTTATTTACTGCACCGGCAGACATAAATTATGGCCTCTTTTCTATACCATCTGGAAAGTCTGGTGTCATGGTTTGGGTCACTTTTGATTACTCGCTCTTATTCTCCACTACTGCCAGGCCTGATGTATCTTGAATTATGAAAGACTTCCGCCACAAGCTGACCTATTTGGGAGCAACCTTTCAGCATCTACATATGTTTATTTTATCCAACACAGAGCTCAGTAAAATAAAAAGAGCTTTCTCATATCCTTCTGGGAATTATTCCTGTGCTTGTGAGACTAAATTTTTTAAAGTTCGCAATTTACTTAACAATTTGCTTGTTAACTTACTGCACAGTTCTATCGTGCTAAGAGGTCAGATTTCACAGATCGATCATCCTCATTTTTCTTGGTGTTGGAAATGTAATTTTCCCAATAGTGTCCCCCAATCTCAATCTCTGCCCAGACCATCCCATTGTGAGGTATGAACCTAAAATTAGGATGCAGGTTTTCCCCTTTCCAAACAGTCCTTAACAATGAGCAAACACTCCTTTGACCTCTCTTTATTTGGGTGTTCACTATTCTAACAACTGTGTTAATTACTATAAGAACTTCATGACAAGCTGGTCAGAAAACATCTCAGCCTTGTTCTCTCTCCAACCAAAGACGCTGATGTCTACCTGTATGGACAGCGTCAGCAGATTACTTTCATTTTACACAGATGGTTCACTGGCAGCCTGGATCAAATCCGAAACTGTGCTATCAAGCAGTTTATACACAGAGAAGCAATTTGAATATTGGAATTTTCTGAATTTCCCAGGCCACAGCTGCTTACATCTGACATCTGCTTCAATTTTTTTTTGAGCAGCCAGTGACTTTATTTTGTTCCTAGCAGTCTCAAGGTTGAGTTTTATAGGGCTTTGTTCATATCTACCTAGTCCTCACCCCATATCTCTCTCTAAACAGTGTACTAATCCACATGACAGTGTGTGCTGTAGAATCCTGAGTGTTTTCTACTGCTCCTTTTAAAACATGAAATTCTACCTTAATTGTGATGAGGAGGCTTTCCATTTCCTACAACTTTTCCTTATGCAGAAAACTCCATTAATTTTCGTTAGCTGGAATCACTCAGATTGTAGGAAGACAAATGAAATGGCATTGTTGGAATTTTCTTTAAAAAAAAAAATCACCCAAGCGTCTTCAGTAGATGCAGGAATACTACCTGATTCTCTCATTATTGAAGTATCCTATTAGAAAAGCCGCAGCTATAAGGGTAGATTGCTTTCCTCCAAGACAAAGCCCCAGTGAATGTGATCTAATTATGTTTGCATCTTGATATACCCAAAACATCCTTTCAGACCTTTGACAGTAGTACCTACTAGCATACTGTGCCATTACCTACATCCCATCATCTTCTGTTTTGTGAGATATGCTTGCCCCAGCAAGACTCGATTTCACCAAAGCAGCATGGCAGATATTTTAAAAATTCAAATCCTATTTGCTGCCTTGCTACCACCCTTCCAGAATGCAGAGTGACAATCAGGGTGCCAAGCACATTTGAAGTTTTAGGTGATAGAAGGTTTCTGCCTGCTTGTTTTAAAATGATTTTTAATGTACCTATATGATCCAAAGATGCATAGAGTTTGCTGTTAACATATTGTCATATTTCCAGATCATCTAAGCAACAAACTTTACAAGAAATCAATGAATAACGCTACAAGAGCACTGTGATTTGCTATCTAAAAGAAGCATCAAAAGCACGCCATTTTCTTTTTGTTATTAAAAGAGTGAATATTAGTCCAGTGTGCTTTTGCTTTTAAAGAAATAAAGGATGCTGTCAGCAAGGTGTGATATTACTTTAGACATGTGCCTGCTATATTCTCATTTTCCTTTTTCTTCTTGCCTATTACACAACCTATTTACACAGAAAGGTGATGAAAACTTTAACTGACTGGTGTTGTTTTGGTAGAAAGCTCTAGAAGAATGGATTCCTTGATTATTTCCTATGAGCATTTGCAGTTCTTTTCATTAGGTTTTTTAGAGCAAGATTATATAGGCATCTGCACCTAAGAATTCCATATATAACAGGTTTTTAAAGTATGCCAAGGTGAAAAGAAGAAAATGCAATACAGTGCTGGTATTGAGGGGCTTAAGTAATGAAATTGCATTTTAGATTTTCCCAATCAGAGAAAAAAAAATGTGGAAAACCAAGAAGATAAACTTGGAGTGGCAGAATGCTGAATATTTTTGTGTGTGTGTGTGGTACTGGGGATTGAACTCAGGGGCATTCTACCTCCGAGCTACACCCCCAGTCCTATTTTTTATTCTTTATTTGGAAACAGGGTCTCACTAAGTTGCAGAGTGCCTCATAGGTAGCTGAGGCTGGCTGCGAACACGGATCCTCCGATCTCAGCCTCCCAAATGCTGGGATTACAAGTGTGCGCCACCACACCCGGCAGAATTCTGAATATTAAAATAAGGGAGGCATTAATGTCAGAGAATATGCGATAACAGCCAACTTATGAACAATGATGGTTGTTCTCAAATGGAAACCAACATTAGCAAAAAAGAAAATCACTTTCTGACACAGAGAAGACTCTGAAAACAAAACTTTGTTTTGGTTTTTAAACTCCCCAAAATAAAGGACTGACAACACGTCAAAAGCAAAGGAAAACTTTGTTGGTGATTCTCAAAGGAGCAACAGTGAATGAAAAAGCGAAGCCAGTGAGTCAGAGAGCCATCAAGGAAACACACATTTCAATGCTGTTTAACCTTTTATTAGGATTGCTATTGCTTCGCAATGCATAAACCAGTGAATATTGAGCTCATTACATCAATACTATCTTGGCACTTTCTGAGGTCACACCAGTCATCTTTTATTCATATTGTCACTGGGAATGGAAGTTATGCTAATAGAGCTGGGTCAGGCACACCGAGGCATAAGGAGAGGTCTGACATAAATCCCATGCAGCAGGCTCAGTGACAATCACCAGGGCCACAAGGAGGCTGCACCAAATGGGCAGAAGTGCCCCCTTCCAAATCTTTGTCTTTAGTCCCTCAAATGACCAAATGTCAGTCAAACCCCATGTGACCGATTCATTCACCCTCCCCTCCATTCACTTGTTCATTGGTGTCCATTAACAAAACACAAGTGGCCAAGGGGAAATCAGAGTTCTCCTGTCAACCTTCTTCATGGTAAGAATGTCTACACTGCTTCCAAGAGTTTTGCAAATCATATTTGTGCCAGATTTGTGTTCAGGGAAGTGTGAAAAAAAATAAGATATTTTATATAGTTATTTTTAAACATGCAAACATTTATTCTCCATAAAATTTACCATTATTTTTTCTTGCCTCAGCAGTTCAGCAATGTCTAGAATCTCAGCTAAATAAAGCTTGAATTACTCTGTCTACGGCCTTTTCTTCATTATCTTATGTTGTGATAAATGACTGATCATATCACTCAGAAGTGACAATGGGTTTCACAAGGATGTTCTTATTTTGTTTCAGGGTACTATGCTATACTTAAAAGAATGTAATTTTTACAATAAATATTTTGAATGACTTACTTTAATAAATCATGTGCAAATCTTTAAATAATTTAAAGAAAGAAAACAATTCTCCTTCAAATAAACAATTGCCACAAATGACTAATTTTTCAAATATATACAAACCTTAATTTTATGTCTCACTAAACACAGACAAGATCGTATCACCATATATGTTTATTACATGTGACTAAATTGGTGAAGTAAAGCATGTTCCTTTGCACTGAAACATTACTCATTTAAAAAATAGTCAAATATCTCTTTTTAATTTTTAAACTACAACCTTAACAATTTAGTTTTAAAAGATACTTTAAACAGAAAAAAATGATCCTTCAAAATATTCTGCAGACCATTATATACTAATAACACGTGGCAAAAATTCATGTTAGAGTCAACGGTAAGCTTAAGTGCACATACTGCACTTATCACTTACAGTGAATCTGAATAAAGTGCCAATAGGTATGGAACGTACATAAAAGCAAATACTGATAATGACAAAACCAAGCTTGTCAACAACAGTGCTAAAACCAATGTGCTTAATTAAAAAAGTGAAGTCAATTAAAATCAAAATAACAGTGTAGCATGTACAAATGCTGGAATAATCATTAGGCCTTGCTGAATAATGGAAGAGTATAGAATTTTTTTAATGGAACAGCAGGGGTGATACATTACACAAAGCAACAATCTACAACAATATGACAATCGAATTACTTCAGCCCCATTAGGCAGGTGCAGACGAATAATTATCATGAATTTTTCCAATGAAAAGAAAACTAAAACTTTTTTTTTTTATTTAATAAAGCTAAAGTTATACCTTGGATCCACCTTGCATTACAAATGATTATGTACGATAGCACAAACCTATGATTTTTTTAAAAACTAGGATTTAATAAACAAGGGAGATTTCAGTTTATTCCCTACATAAAGTTAACAATATGGAAAAAATATATAGGGAGCCCTTATGATAAAACAATAATGTTCTACATGTACTTTGCCTATGCATTACTTTTGATTTTTAGGGCTTAACAGCAGAATAATAATAATAATAATAATAATAATAATAATAATAATAATAAAACTGTGCAATAGTTTCTGACCATGTAGTCTAATTCAGATACAAAAGGCATCCCATAAAGCCCCAGGCAATATTTGTTATCTTATTTCCAGTTCAAATTCAAAACAAATTGTGACCTCCAGTTAGGAGGGATGAGAGAATCTGCTCACTAAAATGCCAAATAGAAATGAAAACAACTTCACGTTTCTTCAGGAAGGGCAAGGAGTTTCAGATCTCTTTGCAACTTTTCCTGACAATATTATCATCCTATTTTAAAACAGTTGTGATAGAAATCTTACTCTTCTATTTGCTGCTGATGAGAATCCTTTGATTTATACTGAGACAAATGGCTACATAAATAAAGGACTGAACATTTTCATTTCTTTCCTTACTCTCAAGGAATTAAAAAAGAAAGACCCTTCATCCATAGATGACCTCATCAATTTAGGTAGATTGGAATCGACTAATCTTTGTGGAGGATTTCAAAAGCCGGGTGGCTTGGTTTGGAAAAGAGAGTTGTTCATCCTTTTACATGGTCTTTTAACTTTAGGCTTGATGCATGTTGCCAGAGTGCTTCATTAATCCATATTTCTAAGGAAACCCTACCTTCTTCATTTTGAAGAAGAAAAAAAAAAAAAAAAAGTTACCAACTGTTCAGGATTTAGTAGGCAGAAGAGTTCTCCTGAAGGTCATCCATAAAATCAGGGGAAGGACCAGAACAGATTCACCGATCTTTCTTGTGCAACTTGTCATCTGAAAGTAGACCTGCCACTTCCACCAATGGAAGGGTGTATGGGAGATGAAAAGCACAGCTCTTCGGTGGCTATCATTCTGCAAGTACAAAACTGTCTTCCTGCTTTTCTTCCCTGGGCCACTATGAGAAGTAAATTTGCTTTAAAAAAAAATTAAATATTAGTTTGTGAGCCGGGCGTGGTGGCACATGCTTGTAATCCCAGCATTTGGGAGGCTGAGACTGGAGGATCCAGGATTGCGGCCAGCCTCAGCTACTTAGCTACTTAGGCACTCCACAACTTAGTGAGACTTGGTTTCAAAATTAAGAATAAAAAATAGGGCTGGGGCTGTAGCTCGGAGGTAGAATGCCCCTGGTTCCATCCCCAGTACCACAAAAAAAAAAAAAAAAAAAAAAAAATTAGTTTGTCCATTTTTTCTTAGAGGAAACAAAGATTCTCACAGGAAACCTTCAATTCCCAGTAACTATCAATTCTCAATTATCCAAAATCTGAGGCTGGAATTGGTATAATATCAAGGGATTTTATACATAAGAAAGTTTTATCCTTAATGTGAGAAATGCAATCAAGTATTTTCCCATGAGGTTTGAAACTGAAAATACAGAATATGGAATTTCTAGTTGGGCTTTTAGTCAAAATAGTTTTCTTCACCTCCTAGCATACAAATCTGCAAAATGTTAACATAAAGGTTTTTAAGCAGCTTGAAAGGGTAGTTAACCTTCTCAATTTATGAAATATTGCATGAGAGAGATAATATTATTAAGAAAGATCACCTTTTTTGAATATACCTTTATTGGTGCAATGTAGTCTCACATCAGAGAGATTATTCTTATTGATACCAAGCCAACAACATGCAATGGGTTTAATATATATATATAATATATATATGTATATATATATGTATGTATATGTATATATATAATGTAACATATATGTGTAAAACATTTTAAGATGCAAGATGTTAACATTTAAAATTAATTATAACTTTTAAAATACAAGTGTAAAAGCAGTTAAAGCATAGGTGAATGTTTATAAGAACTCAGATAAATTGAGTTTTCAGAATAAATCAGGTCTAAACAGAGCTAAGTCTGCTGGTGGCTTGTGGTTTGACCTGGTAGAGTGGAGAGAGGCACATAGATCCAAATGCATCAGGTCATAAAATTGAATTGTGAGAACTTTGTAGGAGGACAGGTTAATAAGCAATAGCCACAGAGTGGCCTTGACTGTAAGCATCTTGATGAATCAAAGGCCTGGAGTTTTAATCCATGTGTGGGTGCTAAGGAAATGTGGCAATTTCCCTCTTACTTGTATTTGACAGCCCTCAAGGAGGAAATGCTGTTACAGTGTGTTATGTTATTTAAAAAATCAAATGGATGTAAGCAAGGATGCTACCATGACCAATAGACCTCCTTTGAGCTTTAAAGACTCAAATTCAAACCTTCCTAGAGATTTAATGTCTTGGGCCAAAGTCATTTCTATTAAAAGTCTAAATGTTCAGTGAAAATGTTGAAATACTTTTCTTATGGCCAAAAAATCAATTCATAATTTTTAGTCAAGTTGATCTACCTTTTAGCACTGTTGTTTTTGGCATATTCTGTAGAACACATTCCATTACATGTGACAGAAGAGCTTACTTGAAGGAAAAAGGAATTGGAACATGTTAGAGATACTAAAGAGAATTAAATCAAAAGGATATTTATCTGTTGAAATTGGAGTACATTTTGTTTCTTCCCAGGGTAGGGGGCATGTGAATATAATAGTAGCAATTCTGCTGTACAGTTCCATGCAAGATGGGTATCCAACGTTAGCAACTTCTATCTTGTAATCTGTATTTTTAAATTTTTGCTCCAGCATTTTCACCAAATTAAAGCATTTAATCCTCATAAGAAATCTAAGGAAAAGGAAATAATGTCCCCATTTTACAAGTAAGAAACAAATATATGAGTAACTTGTTAAAGATTTACAGAGCGGCGGATCCAAGATGGTGACTTAGTGAATCGTCTTTCCACAAACGCTGTGATTTGGATCTAAATTTACCATAAAAAGAACTTTTTAACAGAAGGAAAAAAAAAGCGAAATTTGAAGCACAAACAAATAAAGAAGATCAAGAAAGCAGAGCGGGACAACAAAGGTCGCCACCGCGCGCCGCGCGGACCCCCGCCGTCCTGGTGCTGCCGGGGCGGATAGCAGCCGGGCTCTGCAGCGAAAAAATAGTCTGTGGGAAAACAGGACCAGGAGCCGTGGGGATCACCCAGACGCTGAGAACAGCAAACCCCAGGACACAGCACCCCCGGCACTCCACGCCGCACCCAGGCGGAGACCAGAACGCGTGGGGAGCTCAGCATAAGTGCCCGCAGGTCTGGGGTCTGTCCCAGCACATCACCTCAGCGCAGAACTGTGACCGCCCAGAGCCTGAAATAAGACACAGCTTCTTAACGGAAGCACGAGCGTGAAACGGGAGCAGAGGATCTGAGTCCAGGAACAGGGCAAGCCGGCGGAAGCCGGCGTGCCGTGGAACACCGGCCGCCATCTTCCCTGCTAGCCCTCT
>PVLC010010112.1:0-51733 GCA_004027655.1 Graphiurus murinus
ATTAAAATACCTTACTGTAGCTCCAAGCATGAATTCTGCATGTTAAATGGGATTTCTTTTTAGCTCTCTTTTGCTATATCATTAACATTTGGTTAATAATTAATCAATGAGTTATTTATTAACTAAAATTTAGTGTTTATTTATCTTCTCTGATAAATAAATTATAAGTTACAAGATGTAGTTTGGGAAAAAATTTATTTAGCAAGATTCTTGCTGGGTCAAGTACAGAATTGTGAACAATGACAACAGAGACAGACTGCTTATTACATAGTCTTTGTGTGTGTGTGTGTCTGTCTGTCCGTCTGTCTGTTACTGGGTATTGAACACTGAACCCAGGGCATTCTACCTCTGAGCTACATCCCCAGTCCTTTTTTTTTTAATTATTTATTTTTAATTTGAAACAGGGTGTTGCTAGGTTGCTGAGAATCTCGCTAAGTTGCTAAGGCTGGTCTTGAACCTGCAATCTTCCTGTCTCTGCCTTTCATGTTCTATGATTATAGGTGTGTGCCTCCATACCTGGCTACATAGCCCATTTTTTTTAGCTTCTGCACACTACATGCTTTTTATTAGAAGATAGTAATTAAAGGACTTTTATAAATGGAAATATTGGTATCCTGTATTTCATTTTAGAATGTTGACCTTTAACGTAGAAATTAAGTGCTCAGTGAAGCCCAAGAGTTGTTTGATTTTTTTATTAATTTTTTGTTGTTGTTGTTGGCACTAGGGATGGAATCTAGGGATGTTCTACCTCTGAACTATACCCCCATCCCTATTTTTTATTTTTGTTTCTGAAACAATGTCTCACTGGCTTGCCAAGAGTCTCACTAAGTTGCTGACACTATCCAGTGATTCTCTTGTCTCAACCTCCCAAGTACTGGGATTACAGATGTGTGCTGCCACACCTAGCTTTGATTTTTTTTAATGTGAAGACTCAGAGCAAAGAAACATAAATTCAATGTTTCTAGATATCGAGGGTCTGGTTTTAGAAGATGCTCATGTTTTTATTGTTAGAGTTTAAGCTAGAAGGGCTATTCTTTGATTTATTAAACATCTTAGGATAGTTCATGATGGCCAATTGGGCAAATCATATAAAAATACTTGCAGTTGTCACTTAACACCCATGCTCTTCTAGACTAAGAGTACCAAAGACCAAGGGACTATTTTCCGTCTCTTAGTTCGTTACTCTGCTCCTTACAACCCCTTCTTATTTAAAGATAGTGAGATATTAGATAATTGAAAAAGTAGGAATGAGTGGCCAGTTTGGGGAAGTTGCGCTGATTAGAAAACAAAGAACATATGTAGTGTTTTTGATATTTTTCAGGTATGCCTATTATTATAGTGGAATCGGAGCCGGTGTACTTGTAGCTGCTTACATTCAGGTTTCATTTTGGTGCCTGGCAGCTGGAAGACAAATACACAAAATTAGAAAAGAGTTTTTTCATGCTATAATGAAGCAGGAAATAGGCTGGTTTGATGTGCATGATGTTGGGGAACTTAACACCCGACTCACAGAGTAAGTACCTAGTTTTTTGCTTAATTCAAAATGAGATATATGTCATTGGAACTGTTAGGAGGTGTTGCTACATCACTTAGAAGACTAAATTTCTTCTGAGAAGCAACCATGTCTTCTGCACAACATAATACTTTCTGGGGATAGTTATACGCAATTTGAAATTTATACATTGAAAAAATTTTGAGTACACCATGTCCATTTCCTGGGACCATCTGGCTGACATATTCTTATTGTTAATGACAAATTTCCCCTAGAAACTAACACCCTGCCAAATAAAACAAGCATACACACAAAGACCCTAGATAGAAATTCACCCCACACTTAACAAAACTAGATACAAGAGAAAAGTTCTTTGTTTACAATTCTGACATTATTTCTAACGCTATCTGTTCTTTTAGTGATGTCTCCAAAATTAACGAAGGAATTGGTGACAAAATTGGAATGTTCTTTCAGTCAATGGCAACATTTCTCACTGGTTTTATAATAGGATTTACACGTGGTTGGGAACTAACCCTTGTGATCTTGGCCGTCAGCCCTGTTCTCGGACTGTCAGCTGCAATCTGGGCAAAGGTAGGTGAACCCTGTGAATCCAGATTTTAAATTTCCTACGGTCTCATGGAAAGGTCTTTTAGCCATGATACCCCTGATTCTGAATTTGATACTTGCTTTTAAGTCTTCTGTTTAAAATCAGCAGTCTTACTGAGCGCCACTTCTACCAGGACTCTATAATGTCCTTGGTCATGTGATTATTTGGGGAAAGGATGAAAAAGAAAGAAGTAGCTCTTGTCTTTCATCATCTGTTTTCATAAAAGAAACATATTGAGCTCCAAGGATCTGTGTTCTATAGTGGACAAATTCACATAGCAAGTAGAAATTCAAGTTCAGTGAACAATACATATGTCCCATTCAATTAACGTTTTCAATTTTAATGTTTTTGGTTTTGTAGATTTTATTTTTAAAATTGATTTTATATTTTTGTCATCATTATAATGTGTCTTTATTTATACATATTCAGATTCATTGTTATAAAAATAACTTGAGAGGCCTGGCATGGTGGCACACACCTGTAATTCCAATATTTGGGAGGCTGAGACAGAAAGATCACAGATTTGAGGCCAGTCTCAGCAACTCAGAGAGACTCTTAGCAACCCAGCGAGACCCTGTTTCAAAATAAAAAATTTAAAAGTGCTGGGGGTGTAGCTCAGAGGTAGAATGTCCCTGGGTCTAATCCCTAGTATCACAAAATAATATAACAACAACAATAACAATAGTAGTAGTAGTAATAATAATAATAATAACAACAACAACAACAATAATAGCAACTTATGAAAATAGGTACTTCATAGCCCCAGACACAAACAAATTCTAAACCAGTTCTCTCTCCCAGTCATAAAGGCAGAGCAGTACAAGTGGCCCTCTCCAACCCTGTACACATGTATCCATTGATTTTGTAAAACATTTTCCCTTCTGGGTGGGTATAATATTCATTTTATAAACTGATTTGATGTAAGACAGGATATATGTGGAGAGCCTGACCTAGTATATACTTTTTGTTGGGTTTATATAACTTTGAGAAGGTGCTACAAATTCATGTAGCAAAAAGATGCTAGTAATACAGGGCCAACCAAAGTCAAGCCTTACAAAATAAATCAGGCTGTAAGGATTAATAACTTTTAGAAATTTCCCCTGTGGCATGTATGCTACTTATAACTCAAACAATAGCTGCCATTTATTGAGCATCCACTATGTGAGGTAAATATAATTATTATCTTTCTGACTCATGTGTATTATCTCATTTTACAAAGGAAGAAGCTAAAGTTCTGAGAACTCTGTTAATTTGTTACTCAGAGAAGCACAGTGTTTAAATGGTGTTTCTGCTGGTTATTAGTTAGCCAAAAGACTTGGCCAAAGCTTCTTGTTGTCAATTGATTTTTCTGTTTATAGAGCATTAAGCAAATTAGATACAAACTCTTCACATCAGCCATTTGTTGAAAAAGTATTTAAAATGTATTGACATTCATTCTAGCTAAGTTAAGCACACAGACCATAATTTAATAATTAATTATGCATTGCTTCAGATACTATTTATTTAGTAAAAGGAGACCTAGGCTGGATATAGAGACCTAAATTTTAATCTCCACTCTCCAATAATATTTTGGTATGATTTTAAACACATTTCTTCAATTATCTGATTTTGAGCCATGTTAATAAATAAATGTGCCCTAGTTTGGGGAGCCTCTGTCCCTGTGAGCTTGAGACTCTTCCTCCCAACTCAGAGACCCTGAAGCAAGTGGTAAGAACAGGAAGCATCAGTCATAGCATGCAGCTTGTCCTGAGTATTCCCTTTGTACCTGTGTACCTAAGAATCTCTTCCCCTTTCCAGAGATACTGGGGAGCTAGAGGGCACTCGTAGGTAGAAACCACCATACACTTCTCCTACTAAGAGATTCCTGGTAGTCTGATCTTGAGAAACTACTTGCACTTTATCAGGAAGCTGAAGCAGGATCCAGTGAGAGCCTCAGCAGCTCCAAATACACCAACCTGACCAAAATAATGCAAAGTCTCTGAATATTAAACGTCCACAGGAGCCACAGATCACAAAAGTAGGCCAGAAGTACTATGCTCAACCTAAAGAGGGTGACTGCCTGCTAAAGTATAAGGTTTAGACAGACTTTGGAATCTCAGAACATAATAGACAAAATGTCTAGGATACGACAGAAAGTTACCTGTCATGCCAAGAACCAAGAAGATCACAACTCGAATGAGAAAATAAAAACAATTAATTGACCCAAACTCAGAGATAGATCAAATACTGGAATTATCTGACAAAGATTTAAAAAGTTATTATGAAAATGTTTCACTAATCAATTGCAAGTTCATTTGACACAACAAAAAAATAGGAAATACCAGCCACAAAATAGAAGTTATTAAAAAGAGCAAAATGAAACTAGATAACTGAGGGAGCTACAACAATGGAAATAAAAGTCATGCTGGATGGGCTCAATCTACTTAAATGGAAATGACAAAATATAATCTGTGCCTGGAAATAGAACAAAATAATTCATCCAGTCTGAAGCAGGAAATTGAAGCAGCTTTGGGGACCTGTGGGACAGTAACAAAAGATCCAATACTCATATCATTATCAGCATCATGAGCATTCTCAGCTGAGGAGAAAGAGGGTGAGACTAAAGGAGTATTTAAAGAAGTAGACTGAAAACTTCCAGTATTTAGTGAAAGACAAGCCACGAGATGCAAAAAGCTGAGCTCACCCCAAAGAGAGTAAACCCAATGAAATCCATACCACAACATATCATATTTATATTATTGAAAACTAAAGACAAAGGAAAAAAAAAACCTCTTGAAATAAGTCCAAGAGAAATGACACATGAGCTATTGGAGAATGCCAATTTGAATGACAACATATTTCTCATATGAAACCATGAATGCTAGGTGGAGTTGGCACAGTATTTTTCAAGTACTAAAAAACAAAAGAAGGCAAAAAAACTATAAGGTGTAAATACACCATATATATATATATATATATATATATATATATATATACAAATACATATGTATATATATATATATATGGTGTATATATATAGTGTATATATATGGTGTATTTATATATATATGGTGTATATATATAAAACTATCCTCTAGGAATGACAAAGAAGTAAAAACAGAGCTGTCTGAAAACTATTTTCATTAGTATACCTGCTGTTGAAGGCTGACCAAGTGAAGTTCTTCAAACAGGAAATGATAAAAGAAGGGAGTATGAGCAAGAGAAAAGGCAAAACAGAAAGAACTGAAGTATGGACATATAAAATAGACTTCAATTTTCCCAATGAGATTTATAAATAATAGTTGATGGTTGAACCAAAAATTTCAAGGGGTAAAATGTTAACAGAGAAACCTTTATGAAACCCATGTAAAAAGATATATTCAGAAATATTACGAGTAAAGCAAGATGTAATCCTAAAAATCAAGGAAAAGAAACAGAATGAGAATAAGAAGAAGCAAATAGAAAACAAATAATGAGATGATAGACGTAAGTGCCAACATTATCACTAACTACCTTACATGTAAATATTTTAAATGCACTGATTTAAAAAAAAAGCCAAGTAGATTAAAAAGTTATACCCAACCATATGCTATTTATAAGAAACTTCTATTCAAAAATATTGGAGAGAAATAGTATGAGAAAAGATATATCAAGGAACTGGGATATAGCTTAGTAGTAGAACAATTGTTTAGCATGTGTGAGGCCCTGGGTTTGATCGTGAACACCACACCTATACACACACACACTCCCACAAATATACCACATAAACTTTAATTAAAATAGAAGCAGAAGTGGCTATATTAATACCTGATAATTTGGCTGGGCATGGTGGCAGACGCTTGTAATCCTAGTACTTGGGAGTCCAAGACAGGAGGATCGCAGGTTTTCGGACAGCCTCATCTACTTAGTGAGGCCCTCCGCAACTTAGTGAGACCCTGTTTCAAAATAAAGAATAAAAAATAGGGCTGGGGGTGTTGCTCGGAGGTAGGTGCCTGTGGGTTCAATCCCTAGTACCGCAAAAAAAAAACCAAAAAACAAACCAAAACAAAACAAAAAAACTTGATAATTTAAACTTTAGAGCAAAGAAAATTGCTTAAAAAAAAAGAGGAACATAAGAATAAAAGTCAATCCACCAGGATTATATAATGATTCTAAATATGTATGCAGCAAATAACATAGCTGCAAAATACATAAAGTAAAATCTGAAAGAGTTGAAGAGAGAAATAGAAAAACCTGCAATTATAGTTGGAGACTCCCTTTCAGCAACTTATAGAACAAGTAAATAGAAAGTTAGCTGAGTCATAACGTTCCTAATAATGCAATCATTCAGTACCTAGTTGACATTTATATACCACTCTAACTACAGTAGGCTACAGTTTAAACATTCACCAAGATAGATCATATCCTAGGTCATAAAGCAAACCTCAACAAACTCAAAAGAACTGAAATCATAAAGTGTGCGTGGTGGCGCACGCTTGTAATCCCAGTATTCGGGAGGCTGAGACTGGAGGATCCGGGTTCGAGGTCAGCCTCAGCTACCTAGTGAGGCACTCTGCAACTTAGTGAGACTCGGTTTCAAAATAAAGAATAAAAAAATAGGGCTGAGGGTATAGCTCGGAGGTAGAATGCCCCTGAGTTCAACCCCCAGTAACCACAAAAAAATAAAATAAAATAAAGTGTGTTTCTCTCACTACAGCAGCATCATACTAGAAACCAGGAATAGACAGGAACATCTCTAAGCACATGGAAATTAAACAACATAGTTTCATATAATCCATGGGCCATACAAAAAGTCTCAAAGGAAATTTGAGACATAGAATATATAGAATGACACATAAAAATATTTGGGAGGGAATTTAGGAAGAACTAAGAGAGAAATGTATAGCATTATATGTTTATATTAGAAATGAGGAAGCAGGGCGTGGTGGCACATGCTTGTAATCCCAGCAATTGGGAGGGTAAGACCGGAGGATCCGGGTTCTCAGCCAGCCTCAGCTACTTGGTGAGGCCCTCTGCAACTTAGTGAGACCCTGTTTCAAAATAAAGAGTAAAAATTAGGGCTAGGGGTATAGCTTGGAGGTAGAATGCTCCTGAGTTCAATCCCCAGTACAGAAAAAAAAAAAAGAAATGAGGAAAGGTCTCTAATCAATAACCTAAGTTCCTACCTCAAGACTAGAAAAAGAATATTAAAGTAAGACCAAAGCAAGTAGAGGCAGAAAATGACAAAGGTAAATGCCAAAACCAAAGAAGTTGGAAAAAAAAAAGAAATAAAACAGTAAAGAAATCAATGAAACAGAAAAAACATAAAATCAATCCTATAGTGAAACTGATAAAAATAGAAGACACAAAGCCAATATCAGAAATCAAATAGAGGATGTCACTACAAATACTGTAAACATTAGAAAGATAAGGAAAAGTTATGAACAAGCTCCATGCTCATGAATTTGACAATTTAATGATCAATTCCTTGATAACCATGTATTACCAAAACTCAACTGACATAAACTAGACAATCTGAAGAGTCTTATAACCCTTAAAGAAACTTAACCTGTAACTTCAAAGATTCTGAGAAATAATTCTCCAGGCCCAGATGGTTTCACTGGAAAATCCTAGCATGTATTTAAAGAAGAATTAACACCAGGTTTATAGTCTTCCCCAGAAAATAAGAAGAGGAAGAAAAACTTCACAATTCATTTTATGAAGCTGATATTCCCTTGTAAACAAATCCAGACAAAAGAAATAAAAAATGTAAACTAATAACTTTTGTGAACTTGTAATAAAAATCCTTAACAACACATTATTAAACCAAGTTCAGCAATGTATAAAAAGTTTATATATCATGACCAAGTGAAATTTATTGCAGCTTTTTAATGTTGGCTTAACATTAAAAAAATCAATCAATGTAATCTACTAGTCCAACAAACTAAAGAAAAAAACATATGATCTTATTAGTTTGTACAGAAGAAACATTTGACAGTATCTAACACCCATTGATGATAACTCTCAGCAAGTTGATAATAGTAATGTTACTTTAATTCTGTAAAAATCATCTCTAAAACAGCAAATATCATGCTTAATGATGAAAAACTACCTTCTGCCTAAATTGGGAATAAGACAAGGAAGTCTATTTTCACCAGTCTTTTTTAATCTGAGCACTGGAACTTTTAGCTACTGCAGTAAGGCAAGAAAAATAAAGATTGGAAAGGAAGAAATAAGATTATATCTATGTATGAATTCTATGATTTTCTATATAAATCTCAAGGAATCTATGAAAACCTATAAATAAATAATTGAGTTCAGAAAGGTCAAAGGATACCAGATCAATTGCTTATTAATGCTAATAGCAAATATGAAGCAACTAAAATTAAAAATATAATACCTTTACAAGCATTCCAAATAAAATTTAAAACTTAGATTACCACTTTTTTATTTTTTATTTGGAAACAGCATCTCACTAAGTTGCTGAGTGCCTTGCTGAGTTGCTGAGGCAACTTGAATCTGCAGTCCTTCTGTCTCAGCCTCCTAAGTACTAGGATTACACGAGTGTGCCACCATGCCCGGCCTTATAACATTCTTAAAATGACATAATGGTAGATGAGTAGATACCAGACCTTGGGTGGATTTGGGAGAGGAGAGGCGTGGGGGAGGCACTGTGGTTGTAAAAGGCAGCATGAGGGGTCCTTGTGATGGAATCCTTCTTCATCATGACTATGGCAGTAGGCACATAAATAAGTGATAACGTTGCTGAAAACTAAAAACACATACACGAGTGCATGTAAAATGGTAAATGTGAATAACATTGCTAAAGTCCTGGTTTGGATTTTACTCTGTAGTTTTCAAGATGTTGCTATGAGGGAATGCTGGATGAGGGTATATTGAGATCTCATTGTATTGTTTGTACAACGAATATGAATCTAGTGCTTATAAAATGATAACAAAACAAAAGCCTACATTGACAAATGGAAAAGGAGATAAAGATGTGATCAGTATTCCTTTAGTAGTCCAAAATACTCTTTCTGAATATATCACTTTGAGCAATACAAAATTGCCTATTTTAGACTGTATGTGTGTGTGTGTGTATGCGTTGTGTGTGTGTGTGTGTGTTACTAGAATCAAACCTGTGGCCTCATGCATGCTGAGCATGCAGTCTACCACTGAGTCATATCCCCAGCCCATTAGGTAGCTTTTAACTTGTAGAAATAATGATTTCATATGTCTCAAGCTAATGCCTATTATGCTTTATTAAGAATTTATCAGCCCTTGAAAATGGGATGGTTAGAGATACTTTTATAGTTGATGTGGGTAATTATAATAAGTCACCTTTCTCTTATTTTATATTGGAAGAATAGTAGACATTATCTTTTCATATCCCCGAGAATAGATTCAGGAGTTTTTCTTTTTTTTCTTTTAACAGACATGATCTGTTAAAAAAAAAAAAAAAAGACAAAAAGATTCTATCATAGTCTTTTCTGCTTATAATTATGGAACA
The DNA here is from genome assembly GCA_004027655.1 of Graphiurus murinus. NCBI lineage: Eukaryota > Metazoa > Chordata > Mammalia > Rodentia > Gliridae > Graphiurus > Graphiurus murinus. The sequence continues at coordinate 9,568 of PVLC010010112.1, forward strand.
TCATAGAAGGAGAAAGGAGTCAGATTTGTTAAATTCAGTATGTACTTGATATATTAACAGTAAATTAAAATAGTATATCTTAAAACTTCTAATTAAAATATATTTCATGGTTATCCGCCTGTTGTTGGCTACCGCTAGGGTGGGCCATTGTGGCAGCTCAAGGCTTCAAGAGGTGCAGGGGAGCATCGCTGGAGCATGTTGTGTGATCCTCCTCTAATCTGAAGACCTGTTTACTCAGAGATGGTGCTGACTACCTTGAGCCAGACCCATGCTCTGAATGACTCAGAAAAGTGCACTGGGATAGCCTTAAGAAGATGCTTTGAGCGTTTAGAAAGGCCTAGTGAATCAATGGGATATCATTTGGGGTAATAAAGAGGACAAATACATGAAGCATAATGTCTGCACATAGAATATCATTAATTAATGTCCATTTACCTTCTTTAACCTTCTCGTATCAATCATAGCTCTCTTTACTTTCACACATAGAAAAAAAGTGCACTGTTAAAATCAAAACAACTTTGACCTTTTTTATGCCAAATAAGAATAGACTGAGCCGGGCGTGGTGGCACATGCTTGTAATCCCAGCATTCGAGAGGCTGAGACCGGAGGATCCCGGTTCGTGGACAGCCTCAGCTACCTAGTGAGGCATTCCGCAACTTAGTGAGACCTGGTTTCAAAATAAAGAATAAAAAAATAGGGCTGGGGGTATAGCTCGGAGGTAGAATACCCCTGAGTTCAATCCCTAGTGCCAAAAAAAAAAAAAAAAAAGAATAGACTGATATTATTTACATACATGAGCTCACCAATGCCTGCAAATTACATATTGAAAGAGTGTTAAATCAGAATTTCATTTTAAATATGTTGTGTATAACACTTATATAGATGGTTGACTGCTTTGGCATTCTTGGTACCAGCAGTAAGCCCAGTCCTTTGCCCATACCAATTGAGCCAGCTTTCATAAAGTTCATACCAGAGGCTGGTTTCAGAGAGCTCTCCAGTGGTTGTTAAGCCAGGCTTTGAAGCCACGCGGACTCGGGTTTAAATCCCGGATATTCTACTTATTAGCAAATCACTTAACCTCTCATATTTCCATTTCCTCATGTAGAAAATGGAGAAAATGATGCTTTACTTTGCAACTGAGAAGAAGAAATGAGATCTTGTGCATAATGTCCTATCCACAGAATAAATGCTCACAAACTGACAGAAGTATCACAGAGCTTCCAGGAAACTCAGACTCCCTGGTGACTGAGTGCATTGTTTTGTGCAGGAGTACCAGCAGAGAAAGCTCTGTGCTCACCCTGGCACACAATGATACCTTCTCAAGGTCACTTGGTCCCCTGCATTCTTGTAGCTTCCTGACCTTTAACACTTCTGAACCAGAGTACCATTAGCAGTTGCTATGTTGCACACACAACATATTTTCTTGATGTAATGCCTGTTTTATACATTTGTTTATAGTTATAGTATGTTATATATTTTCTGAAGTTTAGTGTCTTCCAAAAGTTCCAGTTATATTTATTTAGATAAGGATCCATGAAGTTTTCAGTGAGAAAATAAAATGAATAATTAATCTAATTTATTATAGTCCAAAAAGAATTTGAGGTAGTTTATAGAGTGACTACATATGCTAAAAAAAAAGAGCATCATGACGAAAGAGAATTAAAAGAAAGGTTTTGTTCTTCACATGCATTTATGTATAAGCAGCATATGTATTTTTTTGTACTTTGCAAAAAGATAAAGGTAACTTGTTAAAATTTTTAAATGATCTGAAATTGCATTTTTAAACAGATATTATCTTCATTTACTGATAAAGAACTACAGGCATATGCAAAAGCTGGAGCAGTAGCTGAAGAAGTCTTAGCAGCCATTAGAACTGTGATTGCATTTGGAGGACAAAGGAAAGAACTGGAAAGGTTTGAGTTTCTTTTTGAAATTGCTAGAAATGTTAACTTTGGTGTCATGTGCCCTTCAGGTTGACAGTGTTAATTATATTACAGCATTACTGAAATTCTGGAGAAGTTGCAATTCTGGTTGTACTCTTTATATCTGGCAATTCAAATAATTTTTTATAGTTTCTAGATGGGCAGAGACATAAAAAATGATTTCCTAAGGCCAAAATGTATTTTATACCTCTGAGGATTTTTTTTTTTTTTTTTTTTTTTTTTGCCTATCAAGCTAATTCTTGATTTTCTAAGATTGAATGAGTATTTTCTATAAGATCTATGGGAACATTTTAATCTGTGATTCATTTCTCTTCTTGTCCAGGCTTAGCTGAGATATGTTCTATGATAACCAAAAAGCATATTCATATGAAAGCTCAAAATCTTTTTAAATATGTATTGTTTGTATTATCCTTGTGAAGTTCCCTTTTATTTAATTTATTAGAGTATAGGTAGTGATCTATTGAAATTGATGATATTTGTCAGGTCCATTGTTTTCTGAGCAGCAGCAGACTTTCTTTAAAATTCAGCACATATTATGATAATATTCTAATACAAGATTTTAGTGTTATGAGTATATATAAATAAAATAGGAAAAACTAAACTATATTGTTTTGGGGATTATACTTATGTGGTAGAGCCATAAAGAACAGCAAGGGAATTTTTGTAAGTCAGGATAATGGTTGACCCCAGGGGAAGAAGAGAAGTTGAATGATCAGACTAGGACACATGGCCAGGATTCTCTGGTTCTGGCAGTGTTCTGTTTCCTGACTTCAGCTGTGCTTACATGAGTATGCCACTGTAAAATTATTTTTTTACATTGTATATATGCATTTGAAATACTTTTTCATATATTCCTTTCCCACAAAGATAACTCATGGTAGTTCAATACCATAGTCCAAAGAAAGGTAGTATGTATGTTTTATTTTGATTCATACTAAAGTTTTGGTTGTGCTTTAAAATATGACTAATAAAATGGGAAGTCTTGCTTAATGACCAGCCCAACACCCCATCAAATGAAGTACATGTTCTCATGGAACTTAAATTCTTTTTTGTTGTTGTTTTGTGGTACTAGGAATTTAACCTAGAGGCATTCTACCTCTGAGCTACATCCCCAGACGGATTTTATTTCCTATTTGGAAACAGTCTCACTAGGTTGCCGAGAGCCTCATGACTTAAGTCCTGAGGCTGACCTTGAACCTGCAATCCTCCAGTCTCAGCCTCCCAAGTACTAAGATTACAAGCATTTTCTACACACACCTGGCTATGGAACTTAAATTCTAACAGGAGGGGAGGTACAGACAACTGTAGATAAACAAGCGTCTACTACACCAGTTGGAATTAATTATTTGGGAAAATAAAATACTCTGTGACAGTCAGAGGGGTGTTAAATTATAGATTTTTTAAAGTACTCTGAAGAAATCAAAGAGTATGCTGAGCAGGATGAGGAGGGCAGATTTAAGCATGGTGGTCAGGGAAGTTCTCTTTGAAGCTGATACCTAAAGGAAGAGAAAAACCTGCCCATGGTGGGGCAGGGCTGGGCTGGGCTGGGCTGGGCTGGGCTGCAAGAAAAGTCTTCCACATTTCCTGGGTATGTCCTAGGAAATATCATAAGGCTTATGTGACTGACTAGAACTCTACTATAGAGTGAGGGGAGGAGCCAGAATGTGGGGACTCAGGACATGGAGAAGAGCTAGGATTTTATTCCAAAGGCATGGGAAAGTGGCTGAGGGTGTTAATGGAGGAATGGCTATTGGCATTATGTTTCAAGATTATTTCTCTGTGTGTAAAGGGTGGATAGGTGAGAGCAGATGAAGGGTGGGGTCAGGGAGACCCATAGGGGCTGATGTTGTGGCCTGACTTGAGTAGAGGCAGAAGAGTAGTGACCAGTGCCTAAATTAGGGGTTTAATTGGGAAGTAGAATTGATAAAGACTGTTCTTAGACCAAACACAATCCTTAGTTTTCTCTCCAGTTCTTTTTCCTTTCCTCTCTGCTTTCACATGGACAATCAAAGTTTTAGTCTGATTTCTCTTCAAAATAGCAGGTGCAGGAGGAAGCTGGCTCTCTTGGGATGGAAATTTAACCATAATGGAAACTGAATTTAATAGAGTAGTTTTGTTCTCTTTGATTTAAAAATATTTCTCTCTTATGTGTGCATACTACTACCAGCTCAATACACACACACACACACACACACACACACACACACACACACACTATGGAAACATGTTTCTTTTTTTAATAAATTTTTTTATTTTAAAATTTTTTTATTAGTATTGATTTGTATTTGCTTAACCAAAATTGTTCGTTGCTCTTTTAAGTAACTACTTGTATCATTGACAAATATTTTCATAATAGTTAAAAGAATAATATTTCCTAAATGCTAATGCTTTTGTTCTATTATTTTAGTCTATTCTAAGAACTCTTAATTATTATATCTATACTAAAGCTTCTAACAAATGTGTGATTTTAACATTTGGTTTTGTATGAATGACATTTTTATTGAAAAACCCAAAAACTTATGTTAAAGGAGTATTGTTTGTGTCTATGCTTGCTTTATCCCTTTATTTTCATTTATCTTTTATGGCATTTTAATTATTTTCTTCCTATTGCTTCTTTCTGTGCAAATGTTTTCTCTGGCTGCATAGGACATCGTATCAGTGAAATGGTATCTGCATTAGTATCGGTAAGCAAGAACTACAATAAAAGAGATGATATATTATTAGTCATAAGCATTGAAGTTCCTTATTGTAATCATGTGTAATTTATTACAAGTAGTACCATGGTATACTACTACCAGCTCAACACATCAACACACACACACACACACACACACACACACACACACACTATGGAAACATGTTTCTTTTTTTAATAAATTTTTTTTATTTTTAAAAATTTTTAAATGTGCTTTTATTTGTGCATTATGGTCTTACATCATAATGTAAATCATGTTTACATTGACATACATGCACACAGCACTTGGTGCCCCCCCACCTCTCCATCTCTCCCCTTTCCATACAGAGGACTAAGACTGATATTGGGGTTTTCACATACGTACGCACAGTCAATGTTAGTATTTCCAATTATGAACCTCAATCTTCCCCCTCCCCTTTCCTTAGACCACTTCTCTGGCTCCACTGAGGTTTCTCCTCCGCTACCTGGAGTCCCTCTGGTATTCCAGTTACTCCCTAGCTTGTGCATATTAAAGAAAACATATGTCCCTTCCTTTCTGTGACTGGCTGATCTCACTTAACATAATGTTCTCTAGGTCAATCTCACTTAACATAATGTTCTCTAGGTCCTTTCATTTTCTTGCAAATGACATTACTTTATTCTTCTGTATTGCTGAGTAGAATTCCATTGTGTGTATTTACCATAGTTTTGTGATCCATTCATCTATTGATGGACACCTGGGTTGCTTCTATAATTTGGCTATTGTAAATTGTGCTGTTATGAACATGGGTATGCATATATTACTGTAGTTCTCTGGTTTCAACCTCTTTGGACAGATACCCAGGAGTGGTATAGCCTGATCATATAGTGGATCCATTTCCAGTTTTCTAAGGAATCTCCACACTGATCTCCATAGCAGCTGAACTAGTTTGCAATCCCACCAACAATGTAGAAGAGAATATACAAAGATTTAAAAGACTTTGCACTAGAAAAACAAATAACCCAATCAAGAAATGGGCAATTGAATTGAATAGACACTTCACAAAGGAAGAGCTACAAATGGCCAATAGATAATGAAAAAATGTTTAACATCATTAGCAATTAGGAAGATGCAAATCAAAGCTACACTGAGATTTGTTCTAATCCCAATCAGAATGACAATTATCAACAAGTCAAACAACAATAAATGTTGACAAGGATGTGGGGAAATAGGAAACATGTTTCTTAAAAGTATTTTTTGATCAAAGATTATAACTGGCAAGTTGGGGATTTACATATTTTATTACTATAAGGTTCCATTTAAATTTGATCTCTAGTGGATATGATTGTCATGTAAATTTCATTAGGCATGCTTTTATAACTGTGGTAAAGTAACTAGTTAAAAAAAAATAGTTATGAAGGCCAGAAAGAATGCGTGCACATAACTGGGCAGGGCTTGAAGTCTGCTGTCCATACTAATGGAATGACTTTTAAAAAAAAATCAATAGAAGCTGGGTGTGGTGGTGCACACCTCTAATCCCAGTACTTGGGAAGCTGAAATAGGAGGATCATAGGGTCAAAGCCAGCATGTGGTAACTTAGCGAGACACAGTTTGAAAATAAAAACTGAAAAAGGGCTGGGTGTAGTTCAGTGGTAAAAGGCTTCAAGGTTCAATCACCAGTGCTACAAACAACAACAATAACAAAAAAGGAAATCAATAGACTACTATATAAATTCATATAGTCATGTATATAGGTGGATGAAGGGCCCCAAAACATAAACTCTATGTAGAACTAAGTTTCTTTTTTTTTTTTAATTGTGAGCTTCTTTCTTCAAGGCAATGCTCTAATACTCTAGTTCTGCGAGAAGTTCTGACAAGGGGGATAAAGACAGATTTAAGGCAATTATAATCAGTCCTATTTCTCTAATAATTTGACATTGGTTTTATATTTGTAAACTTTTTCTTTTTAAAAGAACTCTGGGCTCTATTAGCTTTTCTCCACATGTCTCTTCTTGAGCAGAAGTGTCTACTGCATTCTTTTCAAATGAAGGTAAATTTACAGGCACCATCTCCTTTAATATTTTGTTGTTGTTGTTGGTGGTGGTGGTGGTACTGGGGATTGAGTCCAGGGGCATTGTACCTCTGAGTTACATCCCTAGCCCTTTTTTTATTTTAAAACAGGGTCTCACTAGGTTGCTGAGAGCCTTGCTATTGCTGAGACTGCTCTGGAACCTGTGATCCTCCTGTCTTAACCTCTTAAGTATTGGTATTACAGGCATGCACCACTATGCTGGCTGGCCTCCTTTAGCTTTAACATCAGAAATTGTCCACTTATCCAGGGTTTAAAAGTACTTGAGTCATCATTTGGGAATACTCTTTAAGTCATTAGAACTGAAGAAAGAAAATGTGTCCTTCAAACATTGTTTTTTTTTTTTTTTTTTGCGGTACTGGGGATTGAACTTGGGGCATTCTACCTCTGAGTTGCACCCCCAGCTGGGAATATTCTAACTATTCAGTAATCACCATGCTATATTAACATATCTTTATACAATATCTAGGTATATGTGATAAATTTTGTTCTTTCTCCCAGGTACAATAAAAATTTAGAAGAAGCTAAAAGAATTGGAATAAAGAAAGCTATCACAGCCAACATTTCCATGGGTGCCGCTTTCTTGCTGATCTATGCGTCATATGCTCTGGCATTCTGGTATGGGACCACCTTGGTCATCTCCAACAAATATTCTATTGGGCAAGTGCTCACTGTAAGTTATATGTGAGTTATAAAAATAAATGAATTATTATTAAATATGCCAATGAAACTGAATGGTGTTATGCCAATGAAATTGAATGGTGTTATGCCAATGAAATTGAATGGTGTTAGTTTGATATAAGAAGAATACATTCTGAACAACTATTGAATGGTACCAAAAAACATGCATTACTAGGTTAAAGAGTAGAAAGGAAGCTGGTGTGGTAGCACATACCTGTAATCTCAGTACTTGGGAGGCTGAGACAGAGGATCATAGGTCTGAGGCCAGCCTCAGCAACTCAGTGAGGCCCTTAGCAACCTAATGAGACCCTGTTTCAAAAAAAAAAAAAAAATTAAAAATGGCTTAGGGTATAGCTCCGAGGTAGAATACCCCTGGGTTCAATCCCCAGTAAAATGCTCTCGCGCGAACACACACACACACACACACACACACACACACACACAATTAGATGTATCCAACAAGCAGTTTTGTTCTCTCTCTCGTAGACTAAATAATATTAACATGATTAACATGATCAATCTGTCTAGTATAAACTTTCATTTGATGAGATTATTTCTTTGTGCCAAACTTGACACTAAGCACTTTTATTTGATGATTTACTATTCACAATAGCAGGTGGTAAAATACACAGTTTAATTTACTTTCAAATTCTTTTGAATGGTAATGAATGCATCTCACAAATTTATGAAAGTATAAGTTGTTACACTTCTTCCAAAAGAAGATTAAATCTGGAAGTTTCTTGCAGCATAGAGAAGAAATATAAAAAGGTTCTATTATAATATTATGGTCATATAGACTTTAGTTTCTCTGAGTAAGTAAGATTAATTCTGCATTTTAAATGTACTAAATAGAAATATTTAAATACTTTAAGAATTTCTAATTTTAAAATTAATTAATTAGTTAATTAATTCGTTAATCATTCTTGGTACTAGAGATTGAACCCAGAGGCCTTCTATCTCTGAGCTACACCCCCAACTCTATTTTATTTTTTATTTTGAAATGGTCTTGCTAGGTTGCTGAGAGTCTTACTAAATTGCTCAGGCTAGTCTTGAACCTGTAATCCTCCTGTATCACCCTCCTAAGTACTGGGATTACAGGTGTGTACCACCACACGTAGCCTTAAAATTTGTTTTTAGAGCTGGGTGTGGTGGTGCACCCTTGTAATCCCAGTACTTGGGAGGCTGAGACAGGAGGATCTGGGTTCATAGCCAGCCTCAGCTACTTAGCGAGGCCCTCCAAAATTTGGTGAGACCCTGTTTCAAAATAAAGAATAAAAAATAGGGCTGGGGGTGTAGCTCAGAGGTAGAATGCCCCTGGGTTCAATCCTCAGTACCGCAAAAAAAAAGTTGTTTTTAATTGACAAATCATAATTGTATTAGTTTTATGGAGTGTAATGTGAGGTTTTTACAATGGATAGTAATTAAGTCAAGGTGACTAACATCCATCACTCACTTGACATTTTTTTTGTAGTGAGACATTTGAAATTTGCTCTTATTAATAAACTTTTAAAATATTTTTAACATCCAGTATTCTTGTCATTTTAAAATGAAATTTGTTATGTGGGCATAAAAAGGATGCATTTAAAAAATTGGAATGAACACTAAGTAACTGTATGGTTTTCTTCCTGTTCCTCAGGTCTTCTTTTCTGTACTAATTGGGGCTTTCAGTGTTGGACAGGCCTCTCCAAACATTGAAGCGTTTGCAAATGCAAGGGGAGCTGCTTATGAAATCTTCAAGATCATTGATAATGTAAGTGTGAACTGGTCATTCATCCATCTACCTAAAAAGATTTTTCATTAAGAGTCAGTTTCATGATCATTTTCTAGCTTTTCACAAAGGGCCACTAGTAGGTGATAATTGTAACCTAGTCATCTCCTAAATTTTTCTTCTGTTTAGAAGCCAAGCATTGACAGCTTCTCAAAGAATGGGCACAAACCAGATTATATCAAGGGGAATTTGGAATTCAGAAATGTTCACTTCAGTTACCCATCTCGAAATGAAGTTAAGGTATGGTGATAAGTGAAATCTATTGGGTGAAGAGTTTCTGTTAATTTCCTTAAGGGACTGCACAAAAAAGAAAAATACATGTACATTTAAACCTAGTATTGAATCAAACTATCAACTCATATACCCCACATCAGTATCTGTGAATTGACTGAAAGTTCATTCTTCTGTCTTGGTAGATCTTGAAGGGCCTCAACCTGAAGGTGCAGAGTGGGCAGACGGTGGCCCTGGTTGGGAACAGTGGCTGCGGGAAGAGCACAACGGTCCAGCTGCTGCAGAGGCTGTATGACCCCACAGAGGGCATGGTGAGCTCCCAGCACCGTCAGCACTCACCTCTGCACAGCAGCCTGATGTTGCGATTGCAACTACACACGTGCAAACGTCATACTTTTTTTTCTTTTTAATTTCAGATCAGTATTGATGGGCAGGATATTAGGAGCATAAATGTGAGGTATCTGCGGGAAATTATCGGTGTGGTGAGTCAGGAACCTGTGTTGTTTGCCACCACAATAGCTGAAAACATTCGCTATGGCCGTGAAAATGTCACCATGGATGAGATTGAGAAGGCCGTCAAGGAAGCCAACGCCTATGACTTCATCATGAAACTGCCTCAGGTGCAAAGAACAGAATGGTGTTCTGATGCAGCCCATGGGAAGTTAGAAAACTGCTGTGTATTAGAGGAACCTCCTTAGGAGGGAAATCAGGATTACCTTGGCTTTTTAACTACTTTGTATCAACTAATGGTTGTTATATTTTTTAAAACTATGGTTGATTATTATTAAATTTTTTTCTTTCTCTCTCTTTTTTTTTTTTTTTCATGGTACTGGCAATGAAACCCATGGGCATCCTACCTCCACAATAGACCTTTTTATTTTGAAACAGGGTCTCACTACATTGCTGAGGATCTCACTAAGTTGCTGAGACTGGCCTTGGACCTTTCGATCCTCCTGTCTTAGTCTCCCAAGTCCTTGGATTACAGGCATACACCAAAGGGCTGGACTGTATTACCTGTGAGGCTTGGATGGTTTATGGGATTAGTTCCCAATTTAAAATGTGAACTGAGATAGCTTGTTCCTTTGGTAAATTCTCCTGTATTTCTTCTGTTGTAGAAATTTGACACCATGGTTGGAGAGAGAGGAGCCCAGCTGAGTGGTGGGCAGAAACAGAGGATCGCCATAGCACGAGCCTTGGTTCGCAACCCCAAGATTCTCCTGCTGGATGAAGCTACTTCAGCCTTGGACACAGAAAGTGAAGCAGTGGTTCAGGTGGCTCTGGACAAGGTATGTGAGCTCTAGTTCAAACAACTCATCAATAAGTATAATAACACTCTAATGTTACATCTTCTTAATCATGACCTTAGGAAGGAAATTTTTGATTGCTTCCAGGGATTCCTTTAGCTATATTTAATTTATATTTTAAATTTTTAATTTAATTTTTTATTATTCATTAGAATATAATTTTAGCTCTTCTTTAAAGGAGCATCAGTTCTCTTAAGTCTTTTTCTATTTGCTTGCTTGTTCAATTTTTGTTTGTTTCTCTGATCTTTTTTTAAGTGGTGATGAATAAATTTTCATCTAAAGATATGTAAATCTTTGAAAGTAGACAATGAGAAGTATAGATTCAAATGAAAGTTGGTCTTCATTGTGATCTTGAGAACTTACTATAGGGAAAGCCCTGCCATTTAGGTTTTGAGACTTTGTAATATTGTCAAGAAGAGGAAAATATAATCTGAGGGTTCACATTTCAAAATGAGAAACCTGTTATCCCCAGGAGGGGACAGAGAGCTGATGATGTTGGAAACCTACCTAAGGCATGAAATGTCCTTGACCATCAACAGAGTTTGACCTTCCTACAATTCTTAAGCCCACATGACTTATTCACCAAGTAGGATCTGAGGGCTTGCTCTGTGCAGGTACCAGGTGCTTGGTCTTCAGCATACAGGGTGACCCAGCCAGGGTCACACAGCCCTTCTAACCAAAGATGCCTTGGAGAGAGTTGTTGTAGTAGGTCTCAAAGATGAGCCCGTATTTGTTCCAACTCTCCCCTCTGTAATAAAACAACACTTCTTGTTCCTTTAAACATCCTGTCAGTGTGTTTAATAGATTGTTGAGGGAGGGAAAAGCAGCTTGCTAAACATTCTGTGAACCAAGAGGCAGATGATTTGTGTGGCTGCCTTCTTCCCCGTCCCCTGGCTTATCTGTAATTGCACATCTGTGTTTTCTCATTGTTTGTTTATCTGTACTTTCTTATTGCAATGGAACTATGTATCAAAAAATAAGTAAAAACAATCTTTAAGGATTTTATTTAAAAATACTTTTTTTAGAGTGTAAAGTTGGGGAGGGAATCTTACATGCCCTGTTTTTTCAAAAATATCCAAAGAATTGGTCGATTTTTCCTCTACTTTATAGTTACTACCACATAATATTTCTCACTTTTATTTATTTTCTTTCCAGGCTTTTCCACTTCTCTTTGCTAATCTTGATCTTGATATTGTGTGTGTGTGTGTGTGTGTGTGTGTGTGTGTATGTGTTTAATTTTATTGTTTGTTATTGGAGAGAAATATAGGTTGACAAAAATCATGAGCACTGAGAAAGTTACAAAAGTCAAAGAAATTTAGCAGGTTCGTATTATCTGCCTCTGCTCCATATTAAAATAAAAATAAATTGGGCACTTAAAAACATTTACATAGCTGTTCAATTTTTCCATAATGCTTCTACCTAAGAACAAGTATCATCTATTAGGCATTTTCTATGTATAAATGATGGTACTAAGTCATTTATATGCATTGTATTATTTAGTCATTACAACCAACCTAGGAAGCAAGTACTATATTACTATCCTCATTGTGCTTATTGAATAAGCTGAGCCACACATAGGTTGAAAATCCTGGAATTCATAAATGGCAGAACCAAGGTTTGAATTCAGGCAAATATAATGCTGTCTGAACTTTGCTTCCTCATATTTGTCTGTTTTGATTGTACGGGTGGTTCTGTAAGATAGAACATTATGATTCTTTGGACTGAACACTAGCTGGTATATACCTGCATAGCATATTGCCCTTTGTTTGATTTGATTGGTTAATGTCTGGGCTGTAGGGCTTTGTGTCTTTTATAAACCTCTGAGTATTACTGTAAGTTTAGCCTATTAGATTTAAGTAAGATATTCAGAGGTGTACATAAAATTAATATTTGAATGTTATATCTGTGTTTTAATTTATTATAATAAAATACGTTTTTTGGCACTGGGGAATGAACCCAAAGGGCATTGTACCTCTGAGCTACACCTTAGCCCTATTTTATTTTTTATTTTGAAACAGGGTCTCGATAAGTTGCTGAGATTGGCTTTGAACCTCTGCTCCTCCTGTCTTAACCTCCCAAGTACTGGGATTATAAGTATATGCCACTACTCCTGGCTAAGATAAAACATAATTTTAAATCATTGTCAATTGATTATATGCATTTACTGAAGTCAGAGACTATCTTTTTTGACTTTGGTGGTTTTATAATGTCCAAAGCATTGGTGTTCAGGAAATATAAATTGAATGAGTGATTTTTTTTACATGTAGTTGTTAATGTATTCAAAAACCAAACTTCAGGCCGGGTGTGATAGTGCCCGCTTGTAATCCCAGTACCTGGGAGGCTGAGACCGGAGGATCCAGATTTGCGGCCAGCCTTAGCTACTTAGTGAGGTCCTCTGCAACTTAGTGAAACCCTGTTTCAAATAAATAAAAAATAGGGCTGGGGTGTAGCTCGGAGGTAGAATGCCCCTGAGTTCAGCCCCTAGTACCGCAAAAAACAAACAAACAACAACAAAAAAAACTTCTCTCTCTTTAGGCCAGAGAAGGCCGGACCACCATTGTGATTGCTCACCGTCTGTCCACCGTTCGTAATGCTGATGTCATCGCTGGTTTTGATGATGGAGTCATTGTGGAGAAAGGAAATCATGATGAACTCATGAGACAGGGAGGCATTTACTTCAAACTTGTCACAATGCAGGTATATTTGAGCTCTAGAATTTCCCCAAATTATCTCAGCGATAAGCCGACATTGCTGTGTTTAATGCTATAAATAAATGTTATTTGATTTAATTATCTTGAAAAGTAAGGAAAGTGCTTATGGGGATTCAGTATCAGACTAGTGTTTTAAATATTTAATTTTTCTTGAAAAGGTAGGAGCCAAAGAAGGATAAAGAAAAGCTTAAAAAGTTTTACAGAGGAGCCATTCATTATGGTAGCTCCTTTCCAAGTGTGGCTTCTATACATGTGAATGGTGCTTAATCTGAATTGAAAATTTCTAAGTACAGAATGCACATCAGATTCTGAAGCCTTAGTAAAAAAAAAAAAAAAAAAAAGAATGCACAATATCTGAATAATTTTTTATGTTGATTACATGTTGAAATGATAATATCATTGGATGCAAGTAGTATCTTAGACATGTCAAGTTAAATAAAATATGTAATTAAAATTTATTTCACTCTTTCTTTTCATATTCTTTAATGTGGCTACTAGAAAGAAAGTTTTTTGTTTTGTTTTGTTTTGTTTTTTTGCGGTACTGGGGATTGAACTCAGGGGCATTCTACCTCCGAGCTATACCCCCAGCCCTATTTTTTATTCTTTATTCTGAAACAGGGTCTCACTAAATTGCGGAGGGCCTCACTAAGCAGCTGAGGCTGGCTGTGAACCCAGATCCTCCGCCTCCCAGGTACTGGGATTACAAGCGTGCGCCACCATACCCGGCTTTATTAGAAAGTTTTAAATGACAAATGTGACTTATATTATGGTTTATACTGTTGACGGCGCTATTCCAAAGCACACTTGATTGAGCCAAATATGCATAGAAAGGAGATGACTAGATTAGATACCTGAAAGAGATGTTACGCTTTTTCAGCATATTCAGGGGAAATACTTATTTAGTAGTTTTCATTTTCACATACATCCCACAAAAAGAAACAACAGTTTTACTTCATCCTTTCTGTAATTATTTCAAACAAGTTACCCTTTCCCTTGATAGCAGATGTTCAGTGATTAATTTTCATTGGTTAACTGAGATGAACCAGCTTAGTTTCTTATTTATTTCAGATAGCAGGAAATGAAATTGAATTAGAATATGAAGTTTGTGAACCCAAAAGTGAAATTGATGCCTTGGAAATGTCTTCAAAAGATTCAGGATCCAGTCTAATAAGAAGGAGATCAACTCGCAGAAGTATCCAAGGACCACCAGGCCAAGACAGAAAGCTCAGTACAAAAGAGGCTCAGGTAGGGAAGAGGACATAGAGTGTAATGTCCAAAACTCTCCCCTGTGGCTCTCCTTGTGTTAGTCAGCTTTTTGCTTCTAGGACAAAATATCTAAAAGAAATAATTTAGATGAGGAGAGATTTGTTTTGAGTCACGGATCAGAGGTTCAGTCCACGGTCAGCTGGCTCCATTGCTTTTATGCCTGCAGTGAGAAGGAAGGGGCCTGGCAGAGGAGAGCTGTTCACCTCCTGGCAGCCAAGAAGCAGGGGTCGGGGGAGAAGAGGCTGGGAACAGGAGATAGCCTTCCAGGGACACTCCCAGTCACCTATTTCTTCTACCTAGTCCCACCTCCCAGTTTCCACCACCTCCCAATCCAGTCATTCCATCAAACTACTAACCCATCAATGGATTGATCCACCAGTGAGGCCAGAACCCTAATCATCCAATCATTTCACAAGACCCCCACCTTTGAACATTGCTGCATTGGCAACCAAACCTTCAACACACCAGCCTTTGGGGAACACTCTAGAACCAAACAATAGTCATCCTTATTGAATGGGTGGGGGCTGGGGTAGGTGGGAAGAAGAAATGATTTTCCAGAATCCTTCTGTCCTATCTTTCCTGTCTTCAGAGTGTTCCATGAACCAGAAATGTCAACATTGTAAAATCAGCGTAGAATTTAAGAACAAGAATTTATAGAAAGATTTGTGGAATTGGAATTTATAATCTAAAGAAACTATAGTGGGTCTTTAAATATTAAAATTTCACTTCTGTTTATCCCTACTTGTTGCAATATTTTGCTTCCTAGGATGAAAATGTACCTCCAGTTTCCTTTTGGAGGATTCTAAAGCTGAATTTAACGGAATGGCCTTATTTTGTGGTTGGTGTTTTTTGTGCCATTATAAACGGAGGCCTGCAACCAGCATTTTCAGTAATATTTTCAAAAATTATAGGGGTAAGTGTTTATGTCCACTTTTTTGTATTTATTTGGGATTCCTGACTGGAGAATGAATGAACTATTTGTGTTTATACCAGTTTATATAAACTACAAACTCCATCTACCTTCACATGAAATTAACCAGCTGGAACATGTAAGAAAAGAAGTCTGGTTTGTGAGAAGAAAGAAGTTAACTTTGTAAACCCTTCTTTGTCTTGGTTTCTTTCCAAGACCCTGTTGATTTCTATCCCAGGGCCTTGGGGACCAGCTTCCCAGAATTGTCAATGAAAGTGGTGGTATGACCTTCCCATATCTGCAGACACTGGCTCTAAGCAGAACTCCTGAACTGTCATCTCACCAGTGTACAAAGGGGATTCCTCGTGTATGTCAGACTGAATCAAAAATGAGCTGTTCTCTAACATACACACTTGCCAGGACAGGACCCAGCCTAGTGTGCCACCTCCGCAGGATATACTTTCATCTCACTTGCTAAGACTGAAATAAAAAGACACAGCTTCTTAAAGATTAAGGTTGATATATGCTGGTTCTACCTGATTTTAATGGTGCCATTTTCAACAATGAAGTTACAATCTGAGCAGGCATACTTTCTGTTTCATGACATTTTCAACCATTAAGCTGAGGACACCCACAGAGAAAGAGATTGGACACCACAAGAAGCATAAGCCATACACCAGCTTTTGATTTTACAATGAAAAAAATATATAACCATTCAAGTCTGCCATGATTAAATTACCATGAGTAAATATTTGAGGCTTTGCTGGCCATATGATTTCTATTTTAGACGTTCAGCCCCGCCCTTTGTGGAGCCAAAGCAGCCTCACACAGTACAGAAACAAATGAGCATGCTGTATTCCATTAAAACTTCATGTAAACCTTTGGCATGCAGTTTGCTAATCCCTATTCTTACTAGTTTGCCTTGCAGGCAGAGAGGTAGCCGGTGGTGTCATTAGAAGGAAAATATGGAAGTGGATGTGTTAGGAATGGGTTTAGGCTGTTTGTAAAATTCAAAAAATTCAACTTATGAACTTTGTATTTTTATCATTCCTGGTATAACAATCAGCCTAGAGACAGATGACCCAGAGTTGGCACATTAGCTTCTCGGTACTGAGTAGGCAGCCAATCATCTGCCTCATTGCAAATAGTGGGCTCTGCGTTAGATTGCTTGGTTTATATCCTTGGGTTATCCCTGACTAGCTGTTTTATCATGAGCGAGTTAATTAATCTCTCAGTGCTGACTAAATAAATAAATAAATAAATAAATAAATAAATAAATAAATAAATACAGAAACTTCCAGAGATAGAGGATAAAAGGGATAGCACACATGAGTTTGTTTGTAGTAATGTCTGGCACAGAATAAGAATCCAGTGACTGTTAGCTATTATCTTTGTTGAAAGAACTCATCAAGAAAAATTATTTAATCACTTCTACCCCCTCCCTCGCCCCCTTTAACAAAGGATTAAGCTATGTGGGTTGGATTAGGGATGCATGTGTCTCTCTTACAAGGCTGAGAGATGCATTTTCTTCCCCAGTGGAGTAGTTATTCTCTTGAACCCAAGATGCCTTATTAGTCCTTCTAATCATCTCTGTGAAGGTTTCCAAGTATAGGGTGGGTCACAGGCTGTAGTTCCCAGCCGGCTCTCTAACTGGCTACCTGACAAAGAATACGGGCTAAGGAATGTCCTTTCTTTCTTTTTTTTTCACTTTGTTTTTTTATTATTATTATTATTATTATTATTATTATTATTATTATTATTATTTATTTTTACATTTTTTTTTGTTGGTGGTGCCTTTCTAAATGGCTGGCTCACCAAAACCACATCAACAGATTTTCTCCAAATTCCTTGGGACAGTTTGAAACATCTACACAGTAAAACAATGATTTGCCATTAAATACAGTTCCTCACTAAAGGAAGAAAGGAGTATTCTTAGCACCTGTGCTCTACACAGTAGGGTGCTATCAGGACTCCCAGAGGGAACCTGAGCAGAAAAAGTATCAACTTGTGAACAGCAGATCCTCTCTTGGTCTCCAAAAAGGGCAGAATGTAGGTGCTTTTGTGGTCAGCTTTAAGGAAATCAACCTAGATTCCCAGTACACAGAGGCTCTCCTGACCCTAAAAACAGTACAAGATGGGAAACAGGTTAGACCCACAATGATATCTTCAGTGACTGAACTAACAACCCTTTAAATATTTTCACACAGATTTTTACAAGAAATGAGGATCCTGAGATAAAACGACAAAACAGTAACATGTTTTCACTATTGTTTCTAATCCTTGGAATTATTTCTTTTATCACGTTTTTCCTTCAGGTAAATGTCTGCATTTTTATTCCAAATACTTGGGGGTGATATATGAACATCTGTATAATTTTCCTTTGGGTAGAATTGCTCCTCTACTAACTTGGCTAGTCATAGCCACTTGATTTGCCACCTCTGACTCCTTGCTCCCTTCTCCCACCTCTTCCCCTCCCCAACTGAAAATACTGACTTAATGAGAAGGAACCCATTGTTTTCTCTAGTAACATGATTGTAAACAGAAGAGGGGGGACTTAAAAAAGAGGTTTTGGAGAAGCCTGAGATTAAGTTTAGATAGAAGTATTAATTTAAATACTCAATATCTTCCTATATTTTAAAAACAATGACAAACAAAACTCCCTAAGCAAGTCACACTGATTTTAAAAGAACTTGAAGAGTTTATCATTCATCTATTGCTAAAGGAGAAAGAACTCTTTTCATGATGGAAGAATGTCAGTTGTCAACTAAAAATTGTAGGAAACATTCATAGAGTCCGATTTTACAGCTTGCAGTCATTTGAAATGAAATTGCAAAGGAATTGAGTGCTCTAAAAGTTTGATATGATAAGGCAGTGTGGGCTTTGGTGTTAGACCTAGGTTCAAGTTCATGTTGCACAAGTACCCAATTTTGTGTCCTTGGGCAAATAAGTAATTTAATTATCTAAGCCTCAATTTCTCTATCTATAAAGAGAGATATGTTGTCTCTTGACTACAAGAGATCATGTGACCAAGTGTGCTGGCCTGTATGACGCCTTAGTAAACAATCACTTATTTAATGAATGAATGATCAACCAAGTTTAATTTTAAGCTTAAACTAAATAGGTTTCTTTGTTTAACATATTGTAAATATGTATTAAGATTTTTTATTAGAAAGAACCTTGTTCTAAACATTATAGAAGGCACAAAAGGGAAAAAAGCCTCTTTCTTTACTAACTTCTGAAATTCTCTGGAGAATTTGAGCTGGCTAAAACAAATGGGACACTAACTACATGCAAAATTGCCATACTATTAGTACCCCAGGTGTTTGGAGAAGGTAAAGATTATTCATTGTGAAGTTGGTTTAGGAATCGAGAGGGCGGTAGGATTTATGCTGATCCCTTCAGCTTTGAGGGTTTAGATTGATGAAGTAAAGAGGGTTAAATCAGGATGGTGCCTGGGGATTCTGAGCCTGCCTTGCCTGCCTCACTCAGCAGAGAGCAGTCTGAATTCTAGGACCTCACAAGTGTACAGAGAGCACAGTGCCTAAAAAAGTTAGAATGCCCAAACACTCATTTTCTGAGTTCCCCATTCTGGTTAGGATACTCATAGATCTGGTTTCAGGTTCCAATTCTACCACTTTATAACTGTGGCCTCTGGCAACCTGTCCTCAGTTTCTTTTGCACATGGTTATTATAGTGTTAGCATAAGGATATATATATTCTCCTATGTACATATATGTGTATATATATATATATATACATTTATATATGTATGTGTGTGTGTGTATATATATGTATATATATATACATATATATATATATATATATATATATATATATATATATATGGTGTCATAGTAAGGCTAGGTCTCATAAAAAATTACAATAGTAATATTCCTGAAGTTTGCAAGACATTTCATATCTGTTCAGTCCAACAGCAAGAACCTTCATGTGGTCATTCCCAAGTAAACTGAAGCATTGGTAATTTGGACTTAAACTCAGTTGATCTAGGATTTCCCTTTCTCCTCTATGTGCCTGTGCGGCCACGTTACAGAGCATGACAGCTTTGGGAGCATGATAGCTTTGGAGGGAGGCTGTGGTCTGTGACCTTGCATGCCTCTGCTTCGTGCTACAAACAGAGGGGTCTGTGGCCCTGTCTGGCCTTCAGTTTACACGCCCTGCCCCCTTCATCAGGGCCACTTGGAAGAGTTGGCTCCTTCTTCACTTGCACTCTTTGCATGTGTTTCTTCCTTCTCTTTCAATAACACCCAACATGCTACCTAGAAGTGCAAGGAAGGCACAGCTTCCATTCTCTCTTTTTTTTTTGATGTTGCAGGAGTTGCAGGGCCATTACCAGGGCCTCTCTTCTTCTGATGCACCACATGGCCATTCTCATTCTGCTTCCCCATGCCTTTATATAGCAGGCCTTATCTGTTGGCTGCCACTTCTCAGTTCCAGAAGGAAGGGGGGGGGCACTGCTGCCCTCTAGTCCTGTGTCCCCACATTGATTAGAGTGAGGATTCTGATGTCCTTCCTGCCCAGATGTGGCCTCACATGGCAGCACCTCACATCTTAGTGTGTCCTTTTCCCAATGACTCTTCCTCTTCCCAAACTCAGAAGGTAAGAGCCATGAAGGATGGAGAGGTCCAGTGCAGGAAGTTCCCTCTCACTGAGCTGTCTTCCTCAACCTGTTTTGCTCTAAGAACCAAGATTTTTTTTTGTGGTGGTGGTACTGGGGATTGAACCCAGGGGCATTCTACCTCTGAGCTACATCCCCAGTCCTACTTTTTATTTGAAACAGGGTCTCACTAAGTTGCGGAGGGCCTCACTAAGTAGCTGAGGCTGGCCACAAACCTGGATCCTCCGCTCTCAGCCTCCCAAGTATTGGGATTACAAGTGTGCGCCACCATGCCTGGCTGAAAACTAAGAATTTGATATCTTTGTTCTCTGCATCCTTTGCGGTGTGGGTGACCATAAATTTCTGTTTATCCAGATTACATTCAAGTTCTTGTGTATTATTATAAGGCACCCCTTTTCACTCTCACAAATATCCAGATTTAGATGATACATAAGGTATTCACCCTATTTTGCATGTCCCCTACCTTGGGGACAACACCAGCTTTCTGACTGATAGACCCTGGGGAGTAGGGGACAAAGGAATATGTTTCTTAATCTGTCATCAGCCTGCCAGCTAGCTGGGAGTGGCAGTGCCAAGTTCAAAAGTGGACTGTCCTGGCCACACCACCAGTACGGCCTTGTGCCTTGCAGGGCAGTGCACAGCAAAGTCAGGAAATCAGACTTTCTAACTCTCCCAGGGCCCGCCTTAGCAATAACATTAAGCCCTCCTTTTGTGTAATTGGTGGCAGAGTCTCGGATCAGTCTTCTTGTGGCATGTTCCCTTTCTTCACAGGGCTACACATTCGGCAAAGCTGGAGAGATTCTGACCAAGAGGCTCCGATACATGGTTTTCAGATCCATGCTGAGACAGGTATGTCTGTTGAGGGTGAGTGCTGGGAGGTGTAGGACTCCCCACAGTGGGAACTCTGTCAGGTCCTTGGGACTGAGCCCCCATATTGGTCCTCCTTTGGTTTCATCTTAGAGGTGCAGTTAAACCATCACCTGGGGGCAGCTATCTGTTTGCTATAGGTAAACAGGAGGAACTGGATTGCTTTGAGACAACTGGAGTCTCCTGAGGGAATTCTCCTCCAGCCTTTGGTCTCAGCAGCTGCCGGCAGTATAGGCAGAAATTATCTTTAATAGCCTCCATTTCTTTCCTTTCTTCTTTTCTTTCTCCTGACAAACTGAAGATACACCATCATCTTTCTTCCCAGCAAGAGATGCCCTCTGTATCCTTCCTTTCCCCAAGTCCCAATTCAGCCCCGTGGCCCATTCCTCACTGTCCGGTATGTCCTGGGGCAAGGCTGATGTACTAATTCAAGCTACAGCACTAATGTCTGATAAGGACTTAATGGAAGGCCTCCCACATCTTGCCCCTTCCAGACTGTGTGGACAATGGGAATGTTTTCCTTAAAAAAGGGTATAGGGGACTTACCCCACAGCAGCCCAGTCCAAAGGGTTACGTTTCTTTAACACTCATGAGAATTTTATATGTGACATAATAACTTTCCATTAACACTAATCATTTGCCATCAAATAAAATGATGTTCTAGAAGCCTGATGCAGATGTGCCAGGGGTCCTTGAACCCTGGATGAGAAGCACCAATTGGCTGTGGCAGGCTTTCTAGATGATGTTTGCATATTTCCAGCTGTCTTCAGTTCCATAGCCCTTTCCCACCTTAAAAAGACACATTTATGCTGGGTGCAGTGGTGCGCACCTGTAATCCCAGTACTTGGGAGGTTGAGACAGGTAGATTGCAGGTTCACAGTCAGCCTCAGCAACTTAGTGAGACTCTGTTTCAAAATAAAAAACAAAAAGGGCTGGAGATATAACTTGCAGATAGAATGCCCTTGGACGCCATCCCCAATACCAAACAAACAAAAAAGACATGTTTATGGAAATCATTAGTTATTGTTGGACAGAGCCAGTACTGAATCTGATCCCAGTAGTTGGGAGTAAGAGAGCACTGTTTGATGGGGTGGAAAGAGCCCCATCTTTGGAGTTTTAGATTCAATCATATTTATAACTGAAATTCAGTTTATGCCTGAGGCCAGCCATGGTCCAGATCTGAATGCCTCATTCCACCCACCAGCCTCCACACTAGCCTCTAGGTCCTAATATACTTTAAGAGCTGAGCTGACGATTTGTATAATGCCCTCTCTACAAATTGTTGAGTAGACTGAACATATATTGAGGCATTCTGCTTAGACATAATTAAGTGTTGTAAGGCATTCAGCTCTGAATGGTCTCTGTCTTTAAGGAAATTACATTCCAGTGGAAGACACTTACATAATTACCAATGCTAAAGAGCAAATTGATACATGCTATAAGGAATTATAGCCCTTAGTTTTTTCTTAAATAGTTTGGATAAAAATGATAGTTACTGCTTTAATGCAAAGCACCAGTTCAGATAACTTCTTAGTGACCATAATTATTTGTAGCAGACATAAATTCATACTTCAAATTCATGATCTTGTATTTGTGTATTTAAAAATATAAGTAGCCGGAGCATGGTGGCACATGTAATCCCAGTAGTTGGGAGGCTGAGGCAGGAGGACCACAGATTTGAGACCTGCCTCAGCAATTTAGCAAGATGCTATTTCAGAAAGGTGGGGGGGGGGTGCTAAGGGCTAGGGGTGTGGCTTGGAAATAGAATGCCCCTCAGTTCAATCTCTAGTAACACACATACACACACACACACACACACACACACACACACACACACACTACAAAGAAAAATCCTATTTTATTCCCAAAGGTTACCTTTTAATCTATATTGCTTTTATTGATTTGTTTTAAACCAAATTAATTTATTCTGGACTGGACTATAGCTATCTAACTGCTTGTTCAACTTCTCTATTTGGATTTCTAATAAATGTTTCATACTTTCATATTTTCAAACTGGAACTGTGACTGGGTATAGTGATGCACACCTATAATCCCAGTACTTGGGAGGCTGAAACAGGAGGATCACAATTTTGAGGACAGCCTCAGTAAGTAGTGAGACTGTCATCAACCTAGTGAGATGCTGTTTCAAAGTAAAATATAAAACAGGGCTGGGGGTGTAGCTCAGAGGAAGAATGCCCCGGGTTCAGTCCCTACTCCACCCACCACCCACCACCACACACACACAAAACTCAAAAAAACAGAAAACCAAACTGTGGACTCTTCTCTCCCCTCCTGCCTTACTCCTTCCCTCCTCTTTGCCCATGTCAGTGGATGACAGCACCATCCCCGGTTGTTCAGGGTGAGGACCTGATGACACACTGTATTTAATGCTGCAAAAGCCCCTAGCTGCTTTCATTGACCCTGTCCTTACCCCAGTCCAGTAGGTTCAGAGGCCAGAGTCATCCTTCTGAAAGATCAGTCAAACCACAGCCCTCTCTGCAAGCCCTGCTGAAGGCTCCCTGTATCGGCCAGGATAGATCTCGGAACCTGTCTATGATGTTCCCCCCTTGCCTCCCCGCCCCCGTCGCCTCTCGGACCTCATCTCCCATGACCCTACCTTCACCTGCACACCTGCACAAGGTGGCTCCCCATGCAGCGACTCACTGTGCAACTGTGAGAAGAGGATCAGGGAGCCCTATGAGGACAGAAGTGTGTTTAGAGGAAGACACAGCTTTTACAAATTCACACGGTGTCTCTTTAGCTCCCAGCAGCCTCCCAGGCCTTGTATCTTGCTCTGTTTTTCTTCATAGCATTTATTGACCCTGGATATATGGTATACACGTCTGTGTGCCTTCTGTCTCTAGACCTGGGCTTTGTGACAGCAGCAACTTTGTTGTTACCATTCACCATTGTGTCCAACACTTAGAAATCATAATTTAGGACAAAGTAGGCACTCAGAAGTTTTTTTGACAAATTAATCTATGTTTTCATGTTAAATCCCTTTCATATCTATTAAGTGTCACATTCTGAGTGCTAACGGCAGGGGAGCTAAGAGTCTTAGACATAGGGTTTCAATATGATAAAAATCTCTTCTGTGCCACAGGATGTGAGCTGGTTTGATGACCCTAAAAACACCACTGGAGCATTGACCACCAGGCTTGCCAATGATGCTGCTCAAGTCAAAGGGGTACGTGGCTCTTGTCTGTTGGTGTTTGTCTTGGGCCTTGTTTTTAAATTTGTGCATTACAATTATACATACTAATGGAATTCATTGTTACATATTCATTCGTAGAGCATAATTTGGTTAATTTCATTCCCCAGTACCCCCTCCCTCCCTCCTCCCCTCCCTCCCTTCTTCCTCTTGGTCCCCTTCCACCACTCTACTGGTTTCTTAATTGATAATTTTGAACCTCAGCATGAAATTGATTTTTCTCTTTACACGTGTTAGTTATCATCATCATTAAAATCACCATTAAAAATGATTAAATAGGCATCCAACCGTATATATACATATATATATATATGTATATATACATACATACACACACACACACACATATATATATATATATATATATATATGCTTTGTGGAAGAATATGTTAACTATTTAAATATTAAATACTACATAGTGTATAGATACCACAAACTTTCCTTTGTTATTGCTATGTTGTTCATACTATTAACAAGATCATGTAGAAGAATAGTTATTAAGAAAATAAATATTTTTAGCATATCATTCAGGGGCAGTCTATTTTAGTGCTCACTCAATAGAAAATTGTAATTGCTGCCAAAAAATAGGATGTGTGTTGTTGCTTCTGAAGTTTAGGGGTATTACAGTTCAGAAGGGAATGAAGAAAATATTCTTTAAAATAGATTGAAAGAAATTAAAATCACATTAAAAGTTAAAGGAAGGGTAGAGGAAAAACTTAAACTATCAAACCATCAGGTTTTAATTTTTGGCTACAATAACAGTTTCTTCAATAAGTACTTTTTTTATGGAAAAATCTACAATGTGATGTATAATTTGAAAAAAGGAAAATCTGATCTCTGCTGTGTCTCCCCCGACCTTGAAACTTATCAATCTTTATCTTTTAATCTACCTGTAAGGTGGCACTACACTAATAGATGGAGGTTCTGTAAGAATAAATTAGATTATGAATGTGGGAGTACATAGGGAGCTGCAAATGGCAGTATAAATCTTAAGAATTATTGCTTTAATACAGATCTGTTTGCTGAAAGCAAACAAATCAACAGAAATCAAGATTTAGATCAAGTTATATGGAACAGAAAAAAATATATGCTGCTTTAAATAACATTGAATTTCTAAAAGAGACAACAGTCTTGATCTTATGGAGTCTACATGGCATGTCAGATTGTGTAAAAGTGCCCTGGTAAAATGGAAGCAGGAAACAGGAGTAGGAGCTGGTTGGTTGTGGAGAAGGGAAGAAGGCCTCAATGCTACATAGGGTGACACAGGCAGGAGGTCTGCAGGAAGGAGAGGTGCTATCCCTGCAGGTGTTTAGAGAGGAGTGTGCTAATCAGAAGAGCAGAAAATTCAAGGGCCCTGAGGTTGCAGCATTCCTGGGATGCTTCCAAAAAAGCAAGGAGCAGAGAGCAATAGCGGTTGGATGACAGTGAGGGAAAGGGAAAGTCATAATGGCTGTGGTCTGCACTGTCTCTGAAATTAGGAGATTGGGGTAGGGTCCTGAACACAGGAATAACATGATCTGAAATTGTATAAGGATCACTCTGGCTACTGTGTAAATAGGTTAAAGGAGATGAGAATAGAGGTGGGGAGTCCATTGCAATAATCCAGGAGAGAGATGATAGTATTTTAGACTAGTGTGGTCATGCTAAACATGACAAAATGTACTTAATTCTGGATATGCTTTAAAGGTACAGCCTATAGAAATTGTTGGTTGGATTAGATGAGAGTATGAGAGAAAGGAGATTTAAGAATTACTCTAAATTTTTTGAGCTGCACAGCTGAAAAAACAGAGTTGATTTTTAATTAAATCACGAAGTCTATTGGAGAAGTGGGTTCAAGGAAGAATTGAGAGTTCTGTGTGGGATGTGGTAAGATTGTGATGCCCATATTAGACATTACATGGTCAGGTCAAGAAGGTAGTGATTTTGTGTGCTTGGGGCTTAGTAGAGAAATCTGGTTTGGAAATACACATTTGGTAACTTTTCAGCACAGCAGTGGCTTTTAAAGTCATGAGACTGAATGAGATAGCCAACAAAGCATGTGTAGATATATAGTGCAGGGTCCTGAGGTCAGGGCTATGAGAAGGAGAGGCCCTGAGAAGAGTGGTGTCCAGAAACAACCAAGGGAGCGTCTTAAGGTAGGAGCTACCTAGGATATCAAACACTGCTGGTAAACTTGAAAGGTGACTGAACATTTCCCAAGTGTAGGGATGTGGAAGTACTTGTGGTTATAAAAAGAACTGTTTCAGGGGTACAGCAGGAACAAATGCCTAATGAGAGTAGGCTCGAGTGAAAGGGGAAGAGAGAAAGAAGGCGTAGCTGGACAAATGGTTAAAAGAATTTCTGCTAAATGGGGCAGAGAAATAGTGCAGTAGTTAGAAGATAATTTCAAAGTATTGGTTTCTGTTTTATTTGTGATTGAAATTGTTTCAAGAATTCACAAATGAGCTCACGGTAAGTCCACTTTTAACTCCCTGGAAGAACTTTTGGGGGGATGGTGATCACTGTGGACAAATAGTGCTCAGTGCTCCTAAATTTTGCATTCCCTAGCTAAGCTTTGCTGCCCAAACTCTAGTATACCTTTTATGGAGACCCTGCTGTATGTGCTCATGTGCTTTGGTAGACACATACAGCCCATATCCCTTTGGTGTGAAAGGCACAATCCAGAGGGGACCTCAACGTAGTCCCTGGCCACAGAACCAAGAGCAGGTGCAACATGAGTGTTGTGAGGGGCGGTTCTTCTTCCCTCCTCTTAAATCCCTCTGGAGTTATGACCTGCCTTAGGCCCCAGTGCTCTCCTGTATTTATGACACTTGTGGTGAACCCTTGCACTCCGCAAGGTTGTTGGCGAAGCTCCTGGCCATCTCCCCCAAGTCTCTTCCCACCTCTGATGTTGACCTTCAGCTTTTCACTTGCTTCTTCAAAGGCATCTCAAACCAGCATTTTCATGGCCCTGCCAGCACAAACACCTACACACAGTTCTGAGGCAGAACTGTTTTCCAGAATGTAAAACAGTGGCTGACAGTCAAACAGGCCAGTGATCATCATCAAACCAAGAAAGCTCAGTACAGCTGTTACCACAGGTTGGCCGAGAGGACAGTCACGTCCTCTTTATACCATTAGCTGTCTTGTTTGTGCTGAGGCATGCATATGTGTATATGTATATGTATATGAACACGCACACATTTGTACCCAAACACACAGACACAGATGTGTGTGTGTGTGTGTGTGTGTGTGTGTGTGTGTCTATATTTCACAGTAGGAAGTAGTGTAACTGTTTTGTGTGTGTACATGTGTGTGGGGGGAGGGGGTACTGGGGGCTGAACCCAGGAGCATTCTACCTCTGAGCTATAACCCCAGCCTTATTTTATTTATATTTATATTTTGAAACAAAGTCTCACTAAGTTGCTAAGGTCTCACTAAATTGCTGAGACTGGCCTTGAATCCACCATCCTCCTGTCTCAGCCTCCTAAGTACTGGAATTACAGGTGTGCATCACCACGCCTGGCTTGATTAGCTTTTATATGTAAAAATTTCTGATGCAGGCCATGCTGTCATAAATCCATTCCACCCAGGGCAGGGCCAAATCAAATTTGTGTGGATATAGTTAGTGATGCTTATTTATCTAGGTTTATTTTTTCATACTTAATTTCTCTAACACTAAAACTTTTTTCCAGATATATTATAAATTATTAAGGTAGCTTAATCCTGCTACCTATAAATTAAAAGAAAATATATCTCAATACTTTCCTACGAAATGCTAGGCCTTTTCATTTTAATTTGGTATGTGGTCTGGACTTCTGCAGAGAAAAAAGCAAAAAATAAAAAAAAAGCCTTATAGAAATCAAAAGTAGCTAGGATTTTTTTTTTTACATGGAAGATGGTGGTTGAAAGAATGCTGGAGTTAAATTTCCTAATTTCAAAAGGAAGTTCAAGAAAGACTATTTTCTAATAAGCACAATTATTTTAAAATTGGAATTTAAGTGCTATGATAGTCTTTTGAGGTGGAAATAATAGCAGGAGAAGAAGAAATAAGAACTGGCCATATATCCTAGAGCCTGTAGACTCCACTGTGTGTGAGGAGTAGACATAGGGCAGTGGGCATTAGTCTTCAGAATAAGAATAGCAGCCAGTGCAATGTTACCCAAAGCTCCAAATCAAATGAGGCCAAGGGTCTCAATCTCCCCACAGCATAAAGTCCTGGATCTCTCGTTCACCTTTCTTGTACACTAAAGAAAAAAACTGTCATCTTTGGTCTATCTTGATTATTTCCGTGGTCCTTGACTATCATCCAAAGTTGGGTATCTACATCTGCAAGGTTATATGCCAGGGTAATCTGCAGGTTCCTCTGCCATGAACTTGGAGATGTTCTGAGCACATCTCTCAGTCAGTAGCTGCCATAGAAAGTCAGTTCTGAGTAGGATTTGTAGATACAGAGAACAGGAGCAAACTACCTCATCTCTGTGGCAGTGCATACTCTCCCTGGTTGCATCCTTTGATCATTACTTGGAAAATGTACCAGACAGAGAACAGGCTTTGAAGACCACTTCTATTCTTTGGCTTATGACATATTTAGCAAAGCATCCCTTTAATATAAGCTCAATAAGTGCATCAGATAAAAATGAATGTGATTTATTTATTACTTATGCCATCTTTTTTGGCTCTGGTGCAATTCCTTGGTATGGAATTTAATGTATAAAAGGCTACTGGAAGCCAGATGTGGTGACATATGCCTCTAATCCCAGAATTTGGGAGACAAAGACAGGAGGATCGCAGGTTCAAAGCCAGATGCAGTAACTTAGACCCTTTTCAAAATAAAAAATAAAATAGTGTTGGAGCTATAGCTTAGAGGCAGGAAGCTCCTGGGTTCAATCCCCAGTACCAAAAATTAAATTAAATTAAAGGATACTAGTAGCACCTTTCCCCCACTAAGTACTAATCTAATGATAGTATTAGATAGGTATTAAATTATTTGGGGAATGCTGATGTGGGGAATTTTAAAGAATTCTATCACAGAATTCATAGCAGAGAGAAGCTTTGGCTATTAATCAATGCACCTGCTCATTTTCTGAGTGGAGGGCAATTTGTCCACAGTCACAGAAATGTCAGTGGCCATCCTGGATTTCACTCCATCATAATCTTTACCTGAGACCAGCCTCACTTGGGCAGAAAAAAAAATTAGGGATGGAAAAGAATGTGGGCCATTTCCAGAGAAAACAGATCTGGGGAGCCGAGAAGGGATGTGAAATGACTTGAGAGCATGGAGTGTTTCCAGGTTAGAGATGTGGACTGACTTCTGGAGTGCAGTGGACTGAATCACCTTTGTAGACTGACTGCTAGTTTTAAACTTGGAAATTATTGTACATCTCTGAATCATGTTTTGGGCTCCCTCTGCATCCAAACTGCCTGCTTACTATAAATTCAATTCCATAATTTTCAACTTTATGAATTTTATCTCTATTTTTTCCAAATCAAATTTAGGTTAAATTGGGCATAATAGGCATTTCAAGTAGGCCTAGATATATTTAGATATTCTTAATGGTGAATATTAGCCTTAAATTTGATGTAGTAAGGTACCTAATTTTGGAAATTTCCAGTTTCTAGCTTAATATAATTGTCAGACTCTTTTGTCTTGCTAATCTGCAGACCTTGCTTTAGTGAGTGCTATTTAATTAATAAAGATTTTTCTTGGTATTAAAAATTAGAAGACAGAGAAATATGTAATCAAACTAACTCTGGGCCATTGATCTTCTACTTTCAGTATTTATTCAGAAGTCATAGAATTCCTCAGTTTAGAAACCTAGTAAAATTCTTACAAGTAAACCTTTACTTTTATTTTATAATTGGGATGATAATAGATTTTCATGAAAGTGAATCATCACAAGTCCTAAGAATATATAAGCATGAGTTTTAAAGATAATATAAAAATGTGCCTCTAATTTGTTTTGTTTTTCAGGCTATCGGTTCCAGGCTTGCTATAATTACCCAGAATATAGCAAATCTTGGGACAGGAATTATTATATCCTTAATCTATGGCTGGCAATTAACCCTTTTACTCTTAGCAATTGTACCCATCATTGCAATAGCAGGAGTCATTGAAATGAAAATGTTATCTGGACAAGCACTGAAAGATAAGAAAGAACTAGAAGGTTCTGGAAAGGTGAGTCAAACAAAATATAATTACTTACCTGAGTAGAGAAAAATGCTCTAATGATGTTGTTTTCTTACTCTCTACTACTTACTCTGCTCCATGAAGGTTTTAAAAATAACCATTCCTCAAAGCAATACTTTTCATGCTTGTTCCACAGATTAGAAACTGAAGACAAAGAGCAAACACATCCTTCAGCTCAAAGACTGACACCTGCTTTTTACAGGCCATTGTGTTCACATTCTGCTCTCTTCCTCTCCCTCCTTCCTTCAGGTCTTTCCTTCCTTCTGTTCTATCTCTTTCCTCCCTCCACACTTTCTTTTTCTCTCTCCATTTTTTTTAGTACTGGGGATTAAATCCAGGGGCATTCTACCTCTCAGCTATGCCCCCAGAACCTTGTGTTTTTATTTTTTACAACAGGGTTGTAAGGCTCTCTAAGTTGCTGAGGCTGGTCCCAAACCTGCCATCCTCCTGTTTCAACCCCCCAAGCACTGAGGATTACAGGCCTGTGCCGCCACACCTAGTTTCTCTCTTTCTTTAAAATAAATTTAAGTCCATTCTTTTATTGAGAAAATTAATCCCATTTTATTACCCATGATGGCAGAGATTCAATCTGGAAAAGTCCTAAGGGCATTTATCATGTGTGGGTTGAATGATCACCCCTGTCTCTTTTATCCTGCTTCCTTCCTTCATCTCATTTCTCCTTCTAATACTTTTTCTACATGCCTATCTTTTTCTCAATACTTAGCAAATGTTTAGTTGGCATTTACTATATTTCCTGACAAAAGCTTTACTCCTTGTAGTGATCCTGTTCTAGCATCCTCTCATTCATCAGGTGAGGCTGAGGCAAAGGAAGGCGGTCTCCCCTGTGCCAAAGAGCTGGTAACTCTTGGAGCCAGGATTCAAACTCAGACCTCCGGTGTGCTAGAAAGCAAAGAGGTCCTCTGATGGCAGGACACAATCTGATATCTCATAATCTGGATCATTGCAGTTAGGAGAGATCAGAACTGGGCTTACCCCCCAAACTGGGCCTAATGCCTAGATAGGGATACATCTATCTATGGACATTCCTGGGTCCCAAGAGTTAGGGCAGGGACCAGGCAGGTTAGGGGGCCTAGTGTCTGAGGTCCTTTGTCCCTGGGCCAGGCCACTCACCAATGTGAATGATGAGACAGGTCTTGGAGGTTGGTCCTCCCCCTACAGATGCTATGTCATCTGCCTCCTGCATCTCCCAGACACTTTCATTTTGTACTGAGGATTGAATCCAGGGGTATTCTACCTCTGAGCTACACCCCCAGGCCTTTTATTTTTTATTTTGAAACAGGGTCTTGCTAAGATACTGAGGCTTGGCCTCAAACGAACCTGTGATCCTCCTGTCTCAACCTCCCAAGTACTGGGATTATAGGTATGTGCCACCATGCATAGCTTCCCAGACTCTACATCCTATTTAGACAGATTCTTCCAGGAAAATCCTTTGCACCAGCACAAATGCTTTCCAACTAGCATCTGCGGAGGACAGGGCTCATGTGAGATTCTGTCCAGGCTCTCAGCAGTTGGGTGCTGCATCCAGAGATCTGGTTGGGATCTGGCCTAGGTAACAGTGGCCCAAACCGGGGAAGTTTTGTGCCATTGACTCTTTAATAATGTACTTTGGTTTCTTTCCCTCTAGAGGAAGAAAAGATGGAAAAATATAGGGCAAAATGTAAACAAACAAATGCATTACTGCGTAATAGTGTCATTATTTACCGAGGTATTTGAAATGTCTCAGAAAGGAGTCCAGAGTATTTATGAGAAGAAGATGACCAATCCTAGGCTAGTTCATTGTGAACCAAGGTCAGTGCCTTTGGAGTGGTGCATCAGATACAAGACTCCTGGAGTTCTGAAGAAGGGCCAAGAGAAATAATGAAGATGGAAATGGATGTGTGTGGATGTGGCAGGTTTTCCCAAATAATAGTCAGGACTATGAGAAATGCTCTAATTCAGTGATGGCTTCTGAGAGAGACAAAGGTGGATAAGGAAAGTGTTGGTTGCAGTACCATCCAGTACACATAGTATTGAAACTCCACCCCCACCCCCTACCTCCGGTCTGGTCTGATCATAACTCTTGGGTTACCATTTATTGAGTATTTATTATATATCAGGCATCAAATTAAGAGCTCTACCTATATTATCTCTTTTAATGCTCTCAATAGCCCTGCTGAATTATGCCTGTTGGACAGATAATAAAACCCAAGATTAGGAGAGACTAAGTGTCTTGGCCAAAGTCACATAGTGAGTCTCCTAACTGATCTACTTCCATACTTGATCACCTCTAGCCTACATGCATAGAGGCCACTGAAACTCTTACAAATCAGATCCTGCTGACCACTACTTAAAACCCTCTAATGGCTTCTAGCCAGAGATGGAATAAAATCCAGGTTTTACCCCGATTATAAAACCCTGCATGATCTAGCCCTGATGACCTTCATCACCCCTCTTACACTACACTTTCCTGGGTCTCTGTTGCCTTGGTCTCCTGGGACTTGTAATTACTACAGCACTCCAAGCTGGTTCCTCTCTGACTGCCTCCTTTACATTATTCAAGTCTCAGAATTAATACCTTCTCAAAGAGGTTTTTCCTGACATCTCAATTAATTCATGACACTTCTCAGCCCTTGATGTTTCTTTCCTATCTCTTTGTTTACTGATTAATGGTGTGTCTTTCCTACTAAAACAAAAGCTCCACAGGTGCCATGACTGCCTCTGTGAATTTGCCCTTCAAGCGATGAGGCAAGCTTGGGATTCCAGAGCAAATCTTTTTGGTATCTTGGTTTGCTCACAGTTTATTCCAATTGTGCAATGACATAGCTTGTTTATATCCTGACTCAGTGACTTCTGCTCATATCCTGACTGTGTGATATCAGGACCTGCTCATATTCTATCTCCATGATGTCACATCAGGATCATAACCTTTCCTGTTTCGGTGATCAGTGCTTGGTAGTGTTCTACACATTATATGGACCAGTGCACATTTCCATAAAATAGATGCTTGTTCCTTTTCAACATTAAAAGCTATAATCAAACTTGAGTCTGTCTGAAGGCAGAAAGAAGTGTGAGGAGGTTTGTTCATTTTTTCTTTCTAGAAACCTATATAGTTTCCTTTCTCCAAAATGATTTAGTTCACAATGCTTTGCAAGGGCAACAGTGCTATTTGCTCCTTTTTGAACTAAAAGTTCTCTTTCCTCCAGGTGATTACTGAGTCTCTATTTAAAACTCAGAATAAATGAAGCTTTGAAGATGTGGGGCGCTAATTAAGGCTTTTCCTAATTGCTTCATTGTGCCTCAAGATGAAGTGATTATATTATTCAAGCGATTTTATTGTTCTACTCACCATGCAAGTCTGTGACTCAGACTCTCACTTTCTTTGGGCTGTGTATACACTGAAGAGTGAGGGCAAGCATACGCTAATTACAGACACCACACTTCTGCCTTAAAAATGATAAACAAACCATTTCTTAAAACCATTACACTGAAATTTACAGTGAAATCCATTTTCAACAGACATTGCTATATTTTGTTGAATGTCCTTACTAATCCAGAAAACTTCTTCTGTTTGTTTATTTGAACCTTTGTAATTAAAACGAGTTCTCCTATTTCTGAACAGGGATTGTCTTTGGGGAGTTTGAAGGTGAATTCTTCCCTTTAACATCTTACTTCCTTCTAACTTTGAGGATTTTCAAAAACTAGTATATATTGGTTTTTATATGTATAAAAAGTCAGGCATGGTGGTGCACACTTATAATCTCAGGACTTGGGAGGTTGAGACAGGAGGATTGCAGGTTCGAGGCCAGCCTTAACAACTTAGTGAAGCCCTCTGCAACTAAAAATTGGACTAGGGGTGTAGCTCAGAGGTAGAATGCTACTGGGTTCAATCCCCAGTACTGAAAAAAAAAAAGTATAAAGAAGTTTGTAAAATATTAGGCTTAATTTAGCATAAATTAAGTCTTTCTAAGTAGTTTATGAATAAAGACTAAGTAGCTTATGGCAAGCATACTTTAATCCTTCTGACTTGCCTGGATCAGAGAATAATGTTGTTAATTTTATTTTTAAATAAGTTTCTGTTTTTAAGAAAATGTTATTAACTTTTTTATTCTAAGGGCATTTTGTACTAGTCTTCAAAACTGACTTAATGTCTTAGGAAATATTTGCTATTATCTTTGAAATTAGATAACTTGAGTAGGATTCAGTGAGGAATAAGTAAGATTTCATTTTTATAATTTTAAGCTATAAATTACTCTAAATTAATATTTAACACAATTGATGCAATTTAATGTCTTTATTAGAATCAGTTCTGACTAATGTAAAGGCCAGAAAGAGGAAGAATATTTAAGAGGAGTAATTTTTCTTTGATGACATAATTTTAGAGTTAAAGGGGATTTAGAGACCCTCTAGTCCAGCCTCCTAATTTTACATATGAGGAAAAGAATACAGTGATAATTCAAGGTCCCATGACTAAGACAAGCTGGAATCGCATTTAGTTTACCAGAATTCTTTGCATTCTCCATATCCCTCTACCCAGACTCCAGAAGATGGTGAAGGATGTATATGTCCAAATTAAATAGCCTTGTTGAAAGTAACATGCAGTTAGAACATAATTGAATGATAGAAACTTTCTGGAAAAACATACGTGTCATGTTCCTTTAAAAAAAAGTTTATTTCCTTTGGCCTAGTAATCTCACTTTTAAGAAGTTTTCCTAAGACCATCTTGTGATATGAACAAATGTTTGAGTAGAAGGATACTTAACACAACATTACTTTTTTTGTTTTGTTGTTTTGGGGTTTTTTTGTTTTGGACAACATTACTTTTAATAAAAAATTGAAAACATTTTATAACAATAAAGGAATATCTAGGTGGCTGGGATATTAAGTGATTATTAAAATCCCATTATTAATGTAATTTAATAACCTTAGAAGAAAACTAGTGACATTTGTTAAGGCAACATTAGAGGAAAATTCTTTGTATTTGCTAAGGTAAAATATAATTATAAGTAAAAATATATAGAATTCATGTGCATGCTTAGGGGAATGAAAAAAACAATGTGTTAAATACACCAATATGTAACTTTTTATTACCTTCTTTATCTTTTCAAAGAATATTTTCCGAATATTCTTGAGTTTTCATGAATGTTAATTATAAAAAGAAAAATATAAATATCACATTTTGAAAAAGTATGTGAACTATAAACTCAAACTGATTTTCATAGTAGAAAGAGCACTACAAAAGATGTAAAATACCGAATTCTCAGGTTAATTCTGTAAAAAAAATGTAAAGCTATGTGGCTTTAGACAAAGCCTTCATCCCTTTAAGCCTTAGCTTCTCTTCCAAAGAGAGAAAGATCAAGTTGATCTCTCTTCCAGATCTAAAATTCAGTTCGATAAAGTACTTAGTCTTGTTTTTCACAGAGAAGATGCTCATAGGCAACACTAAGTGATAGATAATATGTAATGATAAAACTAATTTTATTAATCTATTTTATAGAGTTTAAATTAATTGCCCCTCTTTGTCCTGGTGCCTCTTGGTGATGGGTGACTTCTGTTACAGATCGCTACAGAAGCAATAGAAAACTTCCGAACTGTTGTTTCTTTGACTCGGGAGCAGAAGTTTGAGGATATGTATGGACATAGTTTGCAGGTACCATACAGGTAATAACCACTGAAGAGTGGGAGGGAGAATAATGGGTGTTTCAGTCATCAGACTTGTTTTCAGAAGGACTACTTAAGCCAGAATATTGGGCACAAGCAGAGAAAGTACTAGAAAGGAACCATTTGGGAGCACTACTGATTGCTCAGGGGATAATGACCAGACCTGAATTAAGGCAGGGACACCTCTGAAGCAGAACCTGCAAGGGTGGGTAACAGATGAGGAGGGGAGGGAAAGAGGACATTGAGAATGACTCTTTGATGTCCACTTGGGTAATGACCCTACCATTCAGCTCTAGGTGGGATGAGAGCTCTTTTTCTAACATGAAGTCTCTGTGGGATACTGAGAGTTGGTGCTTCCTGAGTATACCTCTTATTTCTTTCTTTACTTCTGCAATGGAGACCTGTTCTGTTTAACACAACTATCCCAGGGAGGGCTCCAGTAAGCAATGTGAATGCATGCAAGCCTGACCTCTCAGAGTTTCAGTTTCTTATAAAAGGAGACAGCCAAATTTTATTAATTTTCAGACTTAAAAAAAAGAAAGAACAAAAAAAGAAAAGGATGGTAGGGCCTTTTTTTCCTAAAAGAGTTTTCATTTGAAATCCTGATATATGACAAAGATGAAAGCAATGTTGATCTGTTTGAAGCAAGAGTAGGAATCCCAGAGGGCTGCGCACTCACCAACCTCCTCCTACTCACACTTCTGCCTCCCTGAGTCCCAGGTGACTTGGAAAATCTTAGAATGTTAATTCCCTTTTAAAGCCTTAACACCCCCAGAGAGTTAAGTGCTTCTCCATTCTTCCTAGAACATGTTATTCATAAGGTGCCTCCATTACATAAACAGTTCTCTAGCTCAACAACTAGGTCCCTAAGGGCAAGGACACACCTATTCTTCTTGTCACCCAGCCAGGTCCCTGCAGCTTGCACGTGTTGGGTAAGTGTGCTTGGAAAGTATATTCAATGTAGCCGGGCATGGTGGTGCATGCTTGTAATCCCAGTACTTGGGAGGCTGAGACAAGAGGATCGCAGGTTCACAGCCAGCCTTGACTACTTTAGTGAGTCCCTCGGCAACTTAGTGAGATCC
This sequence comes from Graphiurus murinus, assembly GCA_004027655.1. NCBI lineage: Eukaryota > Metazoa > Chordata > Mammalia > Rodentia > Gliridae > Graphiurus > Graphiurus murinus. The sequence goes on from PVLC010010112.1 coordinate 46,748, forward strand.
TGTTTCAAAATAAAGAATGAAAAATAGGGCTGGGTGTGTAGCTTGGAGGTAGAATGCCCCTGGGTTCAATTCCCCATACTTAAAAAAAAAAAAAGAATATTCATTGTAGAGGACACATGTATTCTATGTCCAATAGTTGGAAAAAAGAGGGAGGGATTTTTAGGGAGTTCATGGGCATGGTTTCTCTTTCTGTCAATACACTGAGAGGTATCCCACTTTAAAGGTGAGGACACTGAGTCTCAGAAATGAGGCAGTGTTCTAAACTTACACAACTGGTAAGTAAAATGAGGATCAAACAACTCTTTAGAAACTGAATCCTTCTGTGCCTCGCTACCAGCCTATCAAAGGGTATATATTAAGGACCAAAACTGAAGTGGAGTGAGTTCTCAAATGTCTTCTTTTCAGGAACTCTTTGAGGAAAGCACAAATCTTTGGAATCACATTTGCCTTCACCCAGGCCATGATGTATTTTTCCTATGCTGCTTGTTTCCGGTTCGGTGCCTACCTGGTGGCACAAAGGACAATGGAATATGAAGATGTTCTGTTGTAAGTATTGGGTGATTATTCACAATTCAACTCTGTAAGTGAACCTGGGTTTATGTCAGGAGAAAAAATCCGTAATGAAACCTCATTAAGAGATGTTGGCAATGGAGCATGTGACACGCCTTGGATTCCGCTCCCTGTTGAAGCATCCTGTTTCATCAGAAATTTCTCCTCCTCCCAGTGCTGACTCATGTTTCTGACCTTTCTGAATCTGCAACTGAGTGGGGTGATTCAACCCAGAGGTCTCCAGAAGGCCTTGGCATTTGAGCAAGGAGTCAGATGGCTCCTTTTGAAGGACTTCCCAGTGCTGGTCAGGTGTGGTGGTGCATGCCTGTAATCCTAGTACTTGGGAGGCTAAGATAGGAGGGTCACAGGTTCCAGGACACCCTTAGCAACTTTGTCCTTTGATAACACACAGAAGTAGTAGCAATACAGTTTTACTTTGAAACCAGAACCATATTAGCCAGACAATATAATGTGTTGATATAGGATTTCTGTCCTAGATAGTATTAATGTGTTCATGCATTATAGTTAGTTCAGATGATCTTAACAGTACATTTAAAACTTCCACTTTCTAATATGTCTATCTGACAAATCATATGCAGAAGATATTTTTGATCAAAACAGGTATCAGTATTGGGCTTTGATTAAATAATTATTTAATAAATTGTTTTGCTTCAAGCCTTTGAATTGATGGGAGTTGCTGATGCTTGGGCATTTAGGTTTACAAAATCAGTCTTCCAAGTAAGTAAAGGAAAGATCTATCAGAAGAGCAGTCTGTTTGCAAAAGATCCCACAAATTTAAATGATAACAAGGACAAGATTAATCATCTGTATAATTTACTTAGAGCCAGTTTAAAACCAAGCAAAACCAAACAAAAACAAATGGCATAGTTGTTGCTTTACCACAGGTACTAAGTCCAGAGGAAATGAAGTGATGATTTCCCCATGGATTAAGTTGGTTCCAGGCCAATTGTTTAAAAAGACACACTGATGAACATGTCCAGAGAGGGCAGTCAAAGGAGTTGTCAAAGAAGCAGAGGAGTCAGGTGTGGTGGCCCATGCTTGTAATCCCAGTACTTAGGAGACTGAGACAGGAAGATCACATGTTTGAAGTCAGCCTCAGCAATTTAGTAAGGTCCTCAGCAACCTAGTGACACCTTTTTCTAAATAAAAAATAAAATAGGGCTGGGAGTGTAGCTCAGAGGTAGAATGTCCTTGGGTTCAAGCCCCAGTAACACACGAAGAAGAAGAGGAGGAGGAGGAGGAGGGGGAGGAGGAGGAGGAGGAGGAGGAGGAGGAGGAGAGGAGGAGGAGGACCTTTTCAAAAAAATATTCCAATATTTGAAGGGCTATTTTATGGAAAAGGAAGTAGATTTTCCTTCTGTTTAAAAAAAGAACTTTTTAACAATAGACTTAATCAAACATGCTGCTTCCTAAAACAGAGGATGGAAGCCAATTTAGTGGAAATGTGCAGGCATAAACATTGAGAGCTAAATTTGGTGACTCTAAGGTCCTTCCCAACATCAGTGGCTGTAATTCCCATACAGCCACTGGATTAAAAGGGCAGATGCATCTGGAGAGCAGCACAGGATCTGGGTGAGGCACTTTGTCTTTGCTGTATAGTTCACAAGTTTGCTAAGAATCTGATGTCATCCTAGCAACACTGACTATATTCATTGTCAGTTGCCACAGTAATGCTGCTGTGGGTGTTACGAGTCACTAAACCTCAGTGACATAAAATGATACATATTTATTTTGCCCATAAGCCTATGGGTCAGTTCTGCTAATCTTGGTTGGGTATAGTGGATTTCAGCTGGGCTCACTTGTGTGTCTGTGGAGAGCTGTATATAGGCTAGTTAACAAGAAAGAGAGAGAAGGAGGGAGAAAGAGATCATAGTCTACAAGGCCCCCACGTCACAGGCTTGGAACTGGCAGCAGTGACTTCCACCACATCCTGTGGGCCAGGGTGAGTCACAAAGCCAGACCAGGCTCAAGGAGTAGGAAAACAAACTCCACTTGTTAAACAGAAGTGCAACACAGGTCGTGTCGTAGGATACCAAAAAAGGCTTAAAAAAAAAAAAGTCATTTTGCAATCAGTCTGTCACGCCTATGTGAACTTCAAGCATCTTTGTTTTATTTTTTAACTTCTGTTCTATGATTATTTGAGGCACCACTCCCTGGTTGTGGAGGTGTTGACTTGCCAGCAGTTCAGCCATCACTGTGAGCATGCTCTGTCTCTTGTTCTCAGGGTATTTTCAGCTATTGTCTTTGGGGCCATGGCAGTTGGGCAGGTCAGTTCATTTGCCCCTGACTATACCAAAGCCAAAGTGTCAGCATCCCACATCATCATGATCATCGAAAAGGTCCCTTTGATTGACAGCTACAGCACGGAAGGCCTAAAGCCGGTGAGTTCACTGTTTCTTGTGTGTCATCAGCTTCTAACTCCTGAATGTAACCATTCAGAGAGGAAATTTAATACAATTTGTGCTTTTCCTATATGCTGGTGATTATATAAAATTTTCTTGATCATAGGTATATTTTAATAAATGCTAGGTATATTTTAATAAATACTTTTATTTTTATTTATTTATTTATTTATTTTTTCGGTACTGGGAATTGAACCCAGGGGCATTCTACCTCTGAGCTACAGCCCCAGCCCTATTTTTTTATTCTTTATTTTTGAAACAGGATCTCACTAAGTTTCAGAGGGCCTCACTAAGTAGCTGAGGCTGGCTGTGAACCTGCCATCCTTCTGTCTCAGCTTCCCAAGTACTGAGATTACAAGTGTGCACCACCATGCCTGGCTTCAGTATTTTTATATAAAAACTTTCAGGGAGATAAGAATATTGTCTGCAGCTGGGTGCAGTAGTGCATGCCTATAATCCCAGTACTTGGTAGGCTGAGATAGGAGGATCACAGGTTTGAGGCCAGCCTCAGCAACTTAGGAATACCCTGTTTCAAAATAAAAAATCTAAAAAAAGGGTTAAGGGTGTAGCTTGGATGGAGGTAGAATGTCCCTGGGCTGAATCCCTGGTACCAAAATAAATAACTTAAAAAAAATGAAAAACAATTATAAAGTAGGGCTGGGAGTATAGCTCAGAGATAGAATATCTCTGGGCTCAATTCCCAGTAACCCCTCCCCAAATCCTTCCCACTTTATAAGCAAATTCTATTAATCAGGTTTTCGTATATATAGGCTATTCTATTCTGGGGGAACAGATTTGAGTTATCACATTTGTATTGTATTAACAACCTTGCTATGAAAGCATTGGTTCTTTTAGATCTTCTTTACTAAATTCTAGCAGTCTGAAATGAAGCTTACTCCAATAGGAGTTCACTATCTTCTGGTATCTGGGGGCAGAGGGGGGGGTTCACTCTACCCTGCATTTTCAGTATTGAAACAATATAAAATCTATTGTTGCTGTTCTCATTTTAGAATATGTTGGAAGGAAATGTGACATTTAGGGATGTCAAGTTCAACTATCCCACGAGACCTGACATCCCAGTGCTGCAGGGACTGAGCCTGCAGGTGAAGAAGGGCCAGACGCTGGCCCTGGTGGGCAGCAGCGGCTGCGGAAAGAGCACCGTGGTCCAGCTCCTTGAGCGCTTCTATGACCCACTGGCTGGGACAGTGGTGAGTACACTTTCATATTCAGCTGATTTCAGGTTTTTCATTGTCGAAATGCCCAGATGTGTTTCATTCTCGACGATAAGCCATGGTTTTTCAAACCTTTAAATAGCTCCTTTTAAAGTGTGACAGCCTAGGAGTGGTGTCTAAGCTGTGCCATCTGCCCCAGCCACTTTCTCCAGCCCCTCTACCCTCCTTCATGAGCAGCCCTCTCTCTGGGCGTGGTTAAATTTCAGGTGACCAAGAAGAGTCAGCAACAGGTGAAGTAGTCAGAAAGATAGAGAAGGGTGAAACGAAAGCCACGGATGGGCGTGTTTCAGCAGGAGGGTGGTCAGCAGGACAGATGCTGTGTGGAGACTGGATAAGATGAGGACCCAGGGGATATGATAGAATCTGGCAGTAAATGGGCTATTTCTGACATGTTACGCTCTCAGTGAAGTGGTGATGGTAAGAAGCAGTTTAGCATGGCTGAGAAAAGGTTAGGAGGGGAAACAAAGATTTGAGTAAGTATAGCCTATCAAGGAGATCAAAGGTGAAAGAAAGGCAAATAAGAACAGCAGCTGGAACTGGGGAGGCAGAGTCCAGGGAATGTGGTTAGAGGGAGGATCTGAAGCTTTTTTTTTTTTTTTTTGCCAGTCAATTTTTTTTAATTGGTACATTGTACTCATATATTGTTGTGCGATACAAACTGCTAGACATTCATGAACACAGGTCTCATTTAACCCTTCCATGATGCTCACCCCATTCCCCCCACCCCTTCTCATGTTCGGTTTAGTGATTGACTTTGATATGTTTGTGAATGTACATCCTGT